>BOPN01006667.1:32500-66073 GCA_017312705.2 Penaeus japonicus
GAGAGGACCCCTGCCAATGGATCTCAACAGCAAGGGATTCGACACCTTCTCCGCACTGCCCAGGATCGGCAATCAGGGAGCAGGGGATAGTCAGACTTCCACAAGGGTAATCAGGCCTCTGGCACCTTGCGTACTCGGTAGCACAAAGGGATGATATCCCGAGAAGCGTACAGATTCCCCTGTTAGCGTCTCCTGGAGCATGACAACATCAATGTTCCGAGATCGCACGATCGCGTGGAGAAGGGCGTGTCTAGGGGAGAAGCTGTTGATGTTCCACTGCAGTATGTCTTGGGTTAGTGGCCATAGTGCTTGTCTGCGTTCACTAAGTCATTGACGTCAAGGTACTGGGTTCCTGTGTCCGACGCCCCTGTGTGGGTAACGTCAGACATTTCGGAGTCTGACAACTCCTTGGTGAGTTCCACACTGAGTGTGATTTCCTCACTTGACTCGTCACTGTCGTCAGGACAGGTCGAGTTGGAAGGGCTGGGTCTCCTGGGAGGTGGAGTATTCCTGGTCGCCTTGGCCTTCTTTTTGGGTGGCCTTGTCACCTTGGGGTTTGGGCGCAGGCTCTGCCAGTGTGGTCTTGGCCGCAGGTTTGTCGGGGAGACAGGGCTCGCCCTGAGTTGGGGTGGGAGAAGGATCTCTGCCCTGAGTTGGAGGGGGGAGTTGTGGCCTTGGGCCCTTGTGTCCTTTTCCTTCAGGGCATTGATTTGGTCTGAGTCATTGCCGTCATGGCTATCTCGACTGCCTTCTCCGTCTCCTCGCTGGTCCTTCTCCTAATGCCGCCGCAACTGCTGTGACAACTGTCTTCAGCAGACAAGCCAAGTCCTTCTCTGTGAACAAAGTCGGACTCTCCGCTCTTGGGGTAGCCTTTGAGGTGTTCCCAGACCCCTTCCGGGTCTGTTTCCGACTTGGAACATCCACCAGCGCCGGGAACTCTTTTGTGTTGGAGGCGTCCGGTGCTGGTTTCGCTTTGGGCGGTGCTTCCTTCCTCTTAGGAGGGGGGAGTTCTCTACCCTTTGTTCTGCCCCCAGACATACGTTTCCAGAGGGAACAGTCTGGTCGCTTTTGCAACGATCTCTTGCCGAAGAGCCTCTTCCTTCTGGACAGAACATCCGAGGCTCCAGGCGTGGTGTTTTTTATGGCAGTTTGGGCACTTGGCAGTGATGTCTCGCTTGCCATCTTTGTGTGCTTTGAGACACACCTCTGTTCTGTGTGCCTGACTACAGACACCACATTTCGGCTTTGCAGAGCAAGTGGCTCTCAGGTGTCCGGTACTCTGGCACGTGAAGCATCGGAGCGGGTCAGGACGATGGAGTCTGTAAGAGCCCCAATTGCCAAGATCCAAGGACGCAACTGGAGCTCCCTCCAAAGTGACCAGGACTTGTCTGTTGGTTGGGTGAGTTTCCCCTTTCAAAAGTCGAGAAGCGCCCACCACCTTGGAATGTGCAGTGATGACCTCGAGGTCATACATCAGAGGAAAGCCAAGAAGCACCACCTTGGAGGCTCACCTTCCGCCCATCCAGGAGCTTGTCAGTCTTCTGGAGGAAGGTGAGGGTGGCTTGGTCCTTTGGAACGATTATCATGCCATTGTCTCTGGCACTAATTTGTCAGACGGCACTGCTCCTGGGTTTCCAGAGCCCGTACCATCTGGTAGGCATTGTCTGACCTTCCGGTTTAGGAGGAACCCTAAACTGGGGGAACCACTAGCTGCAGACCGCCCTCTGGAGTCCGAAGTCATCCGAGGTCGTTTTGCCTCTTCTCCAACCGACGCCGGAATTTTGGCAGTGGGGCCAGCAGGGCTGGAGGGTCCTGTCTGGCTTCCATTTTTGATTGACTCCCTACCTGGACCGACGCTAGAGATTTGTCAGCCTGGGGTTGGTTTGGAGGGTCCAGCCCGAGGTACTTGGGTGGGTTTTTCCTGGACCGACGCCAGATCCCTGCCCATCTTTTCCCTTTTGTCATCAAAGCCTCGGAAAGTACCAGGTGACAGCCTTTGTCATCGTCATGCAAGGTTCGTCAACAGGGATGTCAGTCATGGGTTTATGAGTTACGGTTGCCATGTAATAAGCGGTTCATTTCATCCTCCCACGCCCCCACCCACCACGGAGTCCAACAAGGGGAAGCTAGCGGAGTCCATGCTCAGAGCCACAGGGGTGGTGTTGATATACGAACCCCGGCTCCGGGCTAAGCACGGCACTCTCAAGACCATGCGATTGCCTGCAAGGCAGGAGCTACTTGACCCTAGCCTAGCTCACAAGAGAGACCAGCCGATTGACCTAACCGAGTCGAGATCAGGCCACCCGTCTTGCTGGAATAGAGGACCAAGAGGCGAGTTAGTTGAGCTGGGACACAGCACCAGACACTGACTCCAGTATCTCCGTTCTCCAGTTAATAGGGGTACCTACTAATGCAAAAATGACAGGTAGGTGGTAGGCTCCCTGGGGGGGAGGATCAGGGCAGCAGCCCAGCCCACAGATCAAATCAGAACAGCCTGGAGTCATCTCCTCCTGAGAGCCTCCACACAGAAGGTCACCACCTGGACAGACACTGGCCAACCAGAGCTGGCTGGCTCCAGATATTGCCTCGCCACCACATGGTATACTCCTCTTCATACCTCTCTCTCCTCTCCTCTCTCTCTCCTCTCTCTCTTCTCTCTATGAACTATATACAAATATATAAAACACGCCATGATGAAAACTTTTTCATTTACAAAGTATCTAATGAGGAAGGGGAAGAGGACTGCAGTTCCCCACCACAAAAGAGACAGAATCCAGAATCTCCACAGACATCAACAAGAACTAGTGGGTCCAGGAGGTGAGAAATTCCCATGTCCGCTGAAGAGAGGAAGAGGCTGTGATCTGAGAATTTACTGACTGTCTCTGAAGACTTCCAGAACAGCCTGACCTGACAGAGACAGGAGGGCCGAGGAGGTCCATCTTTCCCCGATGGTGAAACCAAATCACAAGACGAGGAGAGTCAAATTCAAGGAGAGGAACGACGAGAGCGAGAGCCTCTTGATGAGTCGAGTCGATGGCCAGAGGAGCAGTTGCCAAAACAAGCACGGAGCATCTGAATAGAGGTAAAGGAAAGGAAGTCAGAGAGAGGGGCGCTTGGCTGGAATTTTCAACAGGGAATTACCTTTTTTTATAAAACATACCTTCTTGATAGCAGTAATAAAAGTGATATTGATGTTTTAACTATTTTTTCAATGCAGATTCAAACAGTGAAGAAAGAGTCAGTTTGGAGAAATATCCTCTGGCCATTAAGATGATGTTCAACTATGAAGCAGAGTCCAATGCACCGGCCATCCTCAGAGCCATGTACAAGGAGATGCTTCCTGCGCGGAGTTTGCAGTTGGATGAAGCACAGCTTGAGTGGCAAGAAAGGTTATTATCATCATAATTATTATCATGTTTATTATCATCTTTATCAAAATGTTTATTATTATTATTGTTGAAGGAGGGAAGGAGAGAAGAGGAGAAGAAGAGAAGGAGAGAAAGAGGGAAGGAGAGAAGGAGAGAAGGAGAGAAGGAGAGAAGGAGAGAAGGAGAGGGGAGAGAAGGAGAGAGGGAGAGAGGGAGAGAGGGAGAGAGGGAGAGAGGGAGAGAGAGAGAGAGGGAGAGAGAGAGAGAGGGAGAGAGGGAGAGAGAGAGAGAGAGAGAGAGAGAGAGAGAGAGAGAGAGAGAGAGAGAGAGAGAGAGAGAGAGAGAGAGAGGGAGAGAGAGAGAGAGAGAGAGAGAGAGAGAGAGAGAGAGAGAGAGGGAGGGAGGGAGAGAGGGAGGGAGGGAGAGAGGGAGGGAGAGAGAGAGGGAGGGAGGGAGGGAGAGAGAGAGGGAGAGAGGGAGAGAGGGAGAGAGGGAGAGAGGGAGAGAGGAAGAGAGGAAGAGAGGAAGAGAGGAAGAGAGGAAGAGAGGAAGAGAGGAAGAGAGGAAGAGAGGAAGAGAGGAAGAGAGGGGGAGAGGGGGAGAGGGGGAGAGGGGGAGAGGGGGAGAAGGGGAGAAGGGGAGAAGGGGAGAAGGGGAGAGGGGGAGAAGGAGTTAAAGAGGAAAGGAAAGAGGAAGGGAAAGAGGAAAGGAAGTGTGTGTGGATGTGGTTGTTTGCACATTAGTTAAGGGTCACCTGGCACCAGGGCTATATAAAAAATAAAATATTGATTACATTACAGGTTCTGCAGCAAACAGTTACGTCTGCCGACACACCACAACATTGTAGACATGCCTTGTGTCTTTGTTGATCGCATCCCGTTTCTGGAGGATTCGATGCAGTTATATCCCGATGCTCTTCCCATGCGATTAAACCCAAGAGGTTCTGGCAGAAATATGAGCCTTTTCTGTGTCATGAAGAGGTAAGGTTATATTAAGTAGCTGCAATGTTGCAGATATATTGTTATTGATATTGTTAAAGTTTAGTGTTAAATATCAGTGAAACTGAGTGCAAATTTAGCTAATGTATTTTAAATTATATAACTAAGAAGTTATTAGATGATTAAAAGGCTTACAAATGTGTAATGAATGTGATTGGCTATTGTAACCCATTGCGGACAGCAGATATATTTGTTTGCCCAATCTCCAGGATAGGTTTTATTTCAGAGCGAGGCAGCTTCAAGCAATATACTTTGACTTTTCCCACTCTCTTTCAGTCACTCGTTGTAAAACTATAGCCATTTTTGTGTTTTAATTTTTGTGTGTTTTTTTTGTTTAGAGACTTACATGTGTCATATGACAAGCTCTATCAATAATGCAGTTGACTAAAATTGTAGAATAGGATCCATATCAGCTCATTATTTTCTTTAAACTCAGTGTAATAGAAGTATTACTGTTTTATGGGAGGACAAAAAAAACTTTATCTTTTGTATTTGTGTACTGTTATGAATGAATATGAAACATAACCATCTATAATGAAGGTAACATGAAGAGGTAGGGAAGAGGAAGAAAATCTGTGCTTAATGACTGTGAGTGCCACAGTAAAAGACATCCCTGCTGGCACAGTGGCACATTTTAGACATTGGGCATGGTTTGAGTCCCCTTCCTCTTCTCGTTCTCCCTGCACATCCTTCATGGTGGTACTTTAGAGCAAGAGGTCAATAACTTACTGTGTGCCATCGCTCTGTAAAGATAGTACTTGCTAGAGAGTGTAGGTGCCCTTCAAGGCTCTCTCAACCTGCTGGTACCAGAAGAAAGTGGTGCCATCTAGGTTTTGGATGTTAGGTTTGCTTAATATTACGGTAATTATAGCAATTATGTGATTGTCATCAACACTCACTCCTTACTCATAGCACAAAAGAATAGCACAGTGATCCAAAATCCCTGAACATCATGTATATGATGATGACTGTTGTCAGGCTAAATCTCCTGCATCATGTATGTCATGACACCCATCCACAATGGGTTAAGGTTTAAAAAGAAAGGCAATATCAATATTTTTGTTTCTGTTGATGCTTCACAGATACGACCTGAGTTTGAGGGAATATATCAAACAGTATGAGATTCCAAGACGCACGTCGCTCCTTTTGCTTACCCAGCTGCTTGAAGCAGTGCTACACATCAACAAGCACAATGTGTCCCACAGGTATGTCTTAAAAGTGACTTTGATTGATGAAGTGCTCTCTCAGTGCACATCTTTGTAATATTTACTTATAGACTGTAAATGAAGAGTTAAAATCATACCTTGCAAGAGAAAAAAAAAATGAAGATTGACTTATGAATTTGGTAAGAAATAGGTAAAATGTCCCAAAATAACCAGGATGTACTGATTGAAAGCTACTGTAGTGTCCGCCATTACCCTTGTGAATATTATCGAAAGGTTCTCAAGATAAATGAGTAATCAGTATGGAAAAGTGAAGTAGTGGAGGGGTGATAAAAATTAGACATATACTTCCTAAATGTGTCAACCATAGTCAAATACAAATCTGTCTTGTATGAGGTACTTTGTAGGCTCCTGAATGGAACTTTCATGAGATCCTAATTTAAGTTTTGTTTTGTTTTGCCTTTACAATTTTGATATGAAGAAATGGAAGTTATATAAAGTTTTTCTTTTTTTATTCCTTTTATTATAATTTTGTGAACTGGAGCTCACAGAAAATAGATGATAGAATGTATATATATATCCTACAGGGACCTGAAATCGGACAACATCCTTCTGTCTCTAGCTGAGGGATGGCAATACCCTCATCTAGTGCTGACAGATTTCGGATGTAGTGTCGTGACCGAAGATGCAAGTATGACCGTCCCATTTCCGTCTCGAGAAGTTGATCCCAGGCAAGGCAATAGTGCACTCATGGCTCCAGAGGTAATGTTTTGCCTTGTTTTGGATATAATGTCTGTATTTTGATATAGGTTTCAGACTTTTCTCTCTTCATTTTGTCATTAATCTTTGTGTACAGAAAATTTACTCTAAGGGATCATTTGGTTATGATTAATGCTGATATTAATTTTTATTTTACTCGAATTTTCAGACAAATATATATTTGATATTAAATGAGTTAATGGTAAAAGGTAATCCAAAACAGATTTATTCTTATTCTATATTCAATTTTTAGTCATGATTTAGAGTGCTGATATATTGTCTATCTCATTTCAGGTGAAAACAGCAGTCCCAGGATTTCTGAGGCCTGTAAACTACTCCCATGCAGACTTGTGGGCAGTTGGTACTCTATCTTATGAAATGTATGGTCTGGAGAACCCATTCTGTCACATTCATCCCAGTACAGGAAGCAAGCAGCAGCCTTTGGACTCCTTTAACTACAAGGAATCGCAGCTGCCTCGCTTGCCCAAGAGTGTACCTCCAGCTGTCAGGCATCTCATTCATGATCTCCTTCGCCGAAACCCCCGTAATGTGAGCACCTCTTTGTTGTTTGTTTCTCTCTCTTCTTCCCCCCTTTTTTGAAATTCTTCCTTGTCTCTAAGAAAAAAAAAATAGTTTGTACCTAATTACACACATTGAACATTTCATATTAAATTCTTCTTCACACATTGAACATTTCCTATTAACCCAATGACGACGGTGTGTCATACTCATGTGACACAGCTAAATTCCCGATGCCGGGGCGTCATGCCAGTGTGACGATTACAATACAATATTGCAATCGCCCGGCATAGGGGTTTTCGCGTAGCGCGTGCCCTGGCGGGAAAGGGTTAACTTCTGCACACATTTAACATGCCATACTAAAATTCTTTGTATTTCAGCGGCCAAGTGCCAATGTGGCAGCAACACTCTGTCAGTTGATTCTTTGGGCTCCAAGTAAATGGCTGAGTCGGCATTCCCTTACGCTTCCTTCACAGACTGAGGTAAGATTTTTTTGTTTTTGATTCTTCTGATTGTGCAAAATTGCAATAATTTTCAAGAAATGGTGATGTGGAAAAAAGTTAATTCAATTGTGCTTTAACCCATTCACGCCGGGGCGATTCCGGCTGTGAATGGTCAAAATGCCGAGGTTTTCAAAGGCATAAGCCTAATGCCTTGGGATTCTCGGGCGCACTAGCCGTGAGCCTGGGCTGTCCGCTCGATCACCCCGAGCACTGGCCTTGACCAAATATCTTGTCGCCAGCGTCTGATGCAAAAACCACGAAATGTGTCGGCACGTCACCTGGCGCGAATGGGTTAAGATTACCGCTATCCATTCCTTTACAGATTATGCAGTGGTTGCTTTGTCTCACAACCAAAGTCCTGTGTGAGGCAAGGCTCTCGGGCTCGCACCACAGGAAGCAGTACACAAGTCGAGAGCAGCAGAAGAGGATGGAGGAGATGGGTGTTGTGACTTCAGATCGCCAAGGAGGGCAACTCGAGTATGAGCTTGTCTCCACTTTTTTGGAAAGAGTCCACTACATGGACATCGTTCAAGCCATCAAATGGAACAGAGCATTTTAGAAGTGAGTGCAAAGTTATGAGGTAAACGTAGTCTCGTATGTCCAGAAATATTTTACCCAATAGTAATGAGGAATATCATATTGAATTGTGATGTCTTTTTTGTTTTGTTTTGTTTCTAGTAACCTTACATGATTTGATTATTAGTGTCTCATAAGGCTCCCCATGTTCCATTAAAAAAAAATTAGTTTGCATATTAGTGAAGTAAAAAAAAATAAAACTAAGAACATATGAGATAGGAGTTTTCTGTAAATAGAAGAAAAATAAGTGTCAAAACTGTTATTGTTTGAATTTACTGTGCACTATTAGACTATTATTTTGTAAGGTCATTTTGTTAGCAAATTTATCAAAAATATAAATACTTGAAAGAAGATGAAAAGAAAAGTTGGATATCTTTTAATGGTTTCTTCTCCTGAACTATTTGACTCAGTATTTGTATTTAATTTTTGAGAAAAAGGTTATAATCAAGTTTTTTACATCTGTTCACTTGCACTCTTACTTTATGTTCTTGCATAGGTGTGCAGATAGAATATTTATCTGTATGTCACCCTTCATAATTGCTTTATGCTGTATACTTTTAATGTAATAAGGAATGAGGCTTCTATATCTAGAGAATATAATGGAATCAGTCATCCTCATTTTTTTGTTTTGAATTATGCAATTAAATTGATATGATAATAATTTGCAGAGCCTACTTTGCTGCAGCAAATAGTAGAGCATTTTGCATTTATGGTTAACTTGAGCATATGAAAAAGAGTATAACTGGATATAGATATGTATCAAAGGATATACTAGATGCATAGAATAGAAATAGATATGTATCAAAGGATATACTTGATACAGAGAATACAAACCTCTTTGTTTGTATATTCAGAAATTGTTTTATAGTTTGTCCATTTTTCATTTCACTTTTTCCCTACATGTATGACCTACCTGTTACCATATCTGTAATTTCAATTTGTTTCAAATGGAATCCTTTACATTAATAAATTGTGATAGGAATGCCTTGTTAGTGTTAGGAAGCCCAGCTTGCACCTGTGATTTTCTGCCTAAATACCCTTTTTTCTAAAAAAAACCCATAAAACCCAAAAAATTAACTAATGTCAAACTGATCACATATGTGATCAAGTGACAAATGTATTCTTTAAGCCATTCATCTTTTGTAGAGGATCTACATGGGAAGGGGGTATTCAGGATAATTTAGAGCACAAACACACACATATGCACTAACAAGCACCTGCCCATGCACTTGCATACCTATGCAGACAAATGAGCAATGACACACCCTTCCCCTTCCCTCTAGCTTATATCAACATTATATTCACATGAAAAAGTAGAGAAAGTATGTTTATTAGCATTTAGTATATTTATTCTTCCTGTGATGGTAAATGTACAATATAAAGGATAGTATGTGTATATATATGGCTAGAAAAATAAATATTTTAATAAACTCCCTGGTATGTTGAATTTGTACGGTCTCCAAGCAGGAAAGAGAAAACCTGATTCTGGTTTAGAGGTAAAATTTATTATTTTTCTTTAACACTAACTGGAAACTACACAAGATGGTGTACAAGAGTAAAAGGGAAAATATTGAAGAAATGTTTTATTGAAGCTGGTAAACAAACACAGGTCATCATAATTTTGGCTTTTATGCTGTAAATTATTTTTTTTATCACCAAAACAAATTGCCTTCAGAGAATCTGGGTGTTTTATGGTTTTGTGGAATTATTTCGAAATTTACAGGAAAAGGTTATAAAGGATTATTCCTCTTCCCAATTGCTCAGAAAATAGACATTATGAAGTCTTGATGTCTACCATGTTTATGAACTTGGCTACAGATAAGAATACATACTGATATTGTAATACCCAGGATTCCATATTCAGCTTTTGGAAGATACTCTGAAGGTATTTTTATCCACTTTTTTCAGAAGTTGTGCTAATGTTTCAAACTCTATCCATCAAACAATCTAAGCAATTTGACATTTAAGATGGCATTAAAAGAGTGCTACAGCAAGACAAATGAGGCTTATATTATTTTTTTCATAAGCTTCAGTAGCTGAAAGTTAGCCAATGCACCACTAGTTGACCAGTGTCCAAGGATTATGAGCTTCACGAGAGATCCATCAATTTGTGCTACTGCTCTAGTTATTTTAGTATTTTGCTGTACATGTCTTTCATCATTTACGTAACTGATAATGACATTATAGTGTTTTTCGGAACTATATTCAGCACATTGAATAATTGTTTTCATCTTACAAGTTTTCTATTGAATATATAGAATTACAAATCTTATAACTATAAAGTATTCAATGCCCATAAATACTAGAAAGGAAAACTTTGGCATTCAGAAATAATAATAGCTTTCTATCCTATAAAAAAAATGGAGGGGAAAATTGAAAACCATATAACTTTTTATAGATGTTTAATAAAAAAGAAGTAGAAACATAAGTATGAGAGACTGCTATGTTAACACTGGTACAGCTAGACAATATCACAATGCAGGACAATGCACCTGGCATGAAGACCTGTATGGGTCCCAGCTTGGATTTTCTAATGAATACTTAATGTTTATTTTTTTTATGCAAAAATACCTAACTTTTTTTTTCAAAATCATTGAGGCACCCAGAAGTTTCTCTTCCTGCAGTAGTATCTTCCTAAATCACAAATGTACATTTCAGAAAAGCAAATTATATATTCCTGGTAATATATGATTAATATTTTTTTATTATTTATTTTATCACATAAGCTGCCAAAGTTTATAATATATCTGCAGCATGTACAAATATGAATCTTTGAAGAAACAAGTATCAAGTGATGAAAATAAATTGTAATCAGTATTCACAATTAAAGAAAATCACAAAATATAAAAAAAAGTTTACAGAGTGGAAGTGGTACCATCCACGACGGGGGTATTCTAGCCTTGAATGTCACAATGCCGGGGCGTTCGAATTATTAGGCCTAAATCAATTAAATGGCTGGCACAATACTGTGCCGCCCGGCCACTGGGCTTTTGAATGCGCGGTACAGTACTGTACCACCCGTCCAGAGAGGGTTAAGATGATGTTTTGAGCCTTCCATTCCTTCCATTTGCTATATTCTCTCTCTCAAAAATTATTATTAGAAGTACATTCTTCTTATGACAAGAAAATTACTACAACTACTTCTAGCACTTCTACATCTAAACTAACTGTTCTTATTACAAATAGTAATAGTAAAAAAGTACGAGAGAGAAAAAAAATAAAGGAAAGAAAGAGAAAAGGGGAAAGAAAAAGTCATGCTGAGCACAACTACCCATTCTCTGATTGATGTTCATTTTGGCGTTGGCAGAATTATAAGACGAGTTCTAATTGTGTGTCAGGAAGTTCCGGCTATTCTTAATAATGTTGTCATTACATTTTCTAGGACTTCCTTCCTTGTATATTATTACAAAATAACAATAAACAATAAATACTCTTGTCCTCCAAGAAACCACTGAGTGCCTCATAAAGTGATAATTACAAGCTATTACTATCATTAAAAATGAATGTAAAGAAAAAAGAACTAGAATAAAGTACTACAGTGATGCAATAATAGTAAATTACATAGTAAAGCTTCATTAATCTGTCCATGAATTAAATGAAGACTGGTAATTATTTACATTCAGTCATGTGAAATAAATCTGAGTCATATCTTCACTTCTCACTACTTCTTTCAGGACTCACAAGTTGCTCTGAAGCAAGAACCTGATGGACATTAGTGAAAAAATCACCTTAAAACAAAATGGAAAAGTAGCATAAGCAAACATTGGGCACTGACAAAATAATGATCTACTGAGATACATATTCTAATTTTGATATATTCTGGATTTATCTTTTTTTTTCACTTAAGAAATGCTAAATGCACATTGTCATTCAATACCACTTAAAAGCCTACGAAAAACAAAAGCCTTTTTTTCTTTTATCAATATAAAGAAAACATGCTTGTTGAGTAATTATGCCTTAATTCAAGAACTAATCAAGCTGGACTTCCTGTCACAGTATGTAAAAATTTTAATCAGCCTTTCATGATCAGCTTCTGCATCAAATGCCAACAATTGAAGAAAACAGATCTATCACAAAACTTCAATCACCAGCATTTAAGTTAGGTACCATACAAATACCATTTTCCTTTTCCTTACCATAACCATGTCATGTATTCAACTTATTAATAATAAGAGAGAACAGGAGCACTCCTTGACATAGTATATTTCTGTTAAAGTTTTTTAAAACAAAGAATATAGATATCCTACATCTTGTACAAAACCAAAACATGTGTTTAAGGTACCTATGATTTAATTAAGGGCCATTTCCAAAACTGAAATACCTCCTCTGTCATTGTGACTTATACTGACCAGAGAGCTGTTTTAAAATTCTTAAAAGTGTACTGGATTATACTCAATTCATTAAAGATACTAAAGAACACCACACAGGACATGTCAAGAACAGCAAATCATGCATATCATCTTGAACCACAAGTAAAATTCCACTTTCAAAACTGCCATTGAAAAGGATATCTGATAACACAATTACATTCTTTAACTCTCATGACAGTAACATTCTATCTAAGTATGAATTCTATTTTTTTTCCTAAGCATCTTACAGCAAAAGTCAATATACAAGTGTGCATGTGAAGTCATATTCACATTGATCATATGTTTTCCTCTAATGAAAAGATTATTGTGAGGAAAAATGGAAAGAAATAAGTAAATGGATTTGAATCTTTTTTTTCATCATAATAAATGATTAAGTATATGATTATCATTCTTTTGAAGAACATGAAGAATGTAGAAACACAATGCACAATCATAAACAAAAATAATTAAGAAAATAAAAAATAATCTGCAATTTGCTGCTCACAACAAAACAAATTAACACAAAACTATTTGAAGTTTTCTTTGGGATTTTTCTCAATTTCAAACACCAATTTAAAATCTGATGACAAGCCAATCACTTTCCATGCCATTATCCTAATGCAATATCAAAAGTATATATTACAAATTTAGGGACTGACCTGCTAAAATGCATCAGCAATAAAACTTTTGTTCATTTATCAATTACCTTTGTCTTATGAAGGTGTAACTTCCATAAATATAGACATACACTTAAATATTTTACTGCAGGAGAAATGACTAACATCCAACACAGAGTATTTTACAAAAATCAAGTAGTCCTTTGTACTATAGGACAGCACTAATTAAAGAATTTACATTACTTTATTCTCAAGAATTGTGTAAGTGCTGTAACTTCTACATCCTCCTGCAATCATGGTTCATAAAGGTATGAAGAAAAATACATAAAAAATGTGTCAAGCATTGTCCTTATTCATAAGCTGGAATGTCTATGCATGTTCAGACTGATGGCATGGAAATGGCACTGGGAAAATCTAACAGCATGGAAAAAGCATAAAACAAATATTTAATAACAAAAATAAATAATACAGTAATGGCAGTAATAGTAATAATAAAAAGAGTAAATGAATGAATCAAATTATCTTCACTCTTCACATCCTCAACTTATAATGAAAAGTCCTTTCTCTATTCCCACACTCGATTCAATGTAAGAGGAGCGAATATATACTTTTTAAAGCTTTATGCATTACAAGTGTATAGAATAACAGCAAGCAGGAACATAAGGAGAAGGACGGTCTATTCGATTGTCACAACCACGATGAACTGCGTTGTATATTACACTGATTTGTAGTGTGGAATATCAATTACTCAGAACCTTACCTATTATCATTTCTTTTTAGGACTAAACATGTGCCCATGACTAGGGACTTCTTAACACTTTTTGTAGTTTTACAACCAAAATTACGTACTATGACAATCACTTGGATAAAAAAAAAAATACAGACAGACACACATACACACATACATGATGTAATGAACTGAATACAAACTATCAGTACTACTGTAAAAATAACAAAAAAAATAATAAAAGTAATAATGATAATAATAAGCTAAAACTGGCAGTATTTCAGTGAAAATGTTTTGAAAATAAAGAACAATTCACCGCACAACATAAAATAAAATGAATTGCGTTTTGTCATAACAGCGACAAGACTTTGCAAAAACACCACCCAAATGTTTGTCACAATAATAAACAATTGTCTTTAATCTACTTGCACAAAATCGAGATTACTCTTCACACATTTTGCTAAGAACGTACTGATGCCCCAAATTTTATCGAGACAAGTAATTTGTGAATTGTTTCTATCCTCTAACCTGCTCGACTCACAATCTGGGTTGGTTGAAGTAAATCACAGCCCTAAGTCACATTCGCAACCAATCTTGCACGAGGTAAGTTATTGTGTAAAATTTATCTAGTTTTTCTTTCTATAGTATTTAGTATTTGGGCAATTAGTAAGATACAAGTATTATGATACAACTCTGACAATCACTGGTTGGTAAACTTAAAAATAATAGTAAGAATAATAATGATGATGGTACGAGCACACAAATCCAAAGTGCAATACAAGATCTTCCAGAATTAAGAACATTATGTTATTTTGGTATTCTCAAATTTTGCTTGCACAAGCAAAATATTAAAAATTATAATAACAAAAACAAACTGATAATGAGTGAAAAGATAAACAAAAGTTTGCACTCTTAGTAAAAACAGCTGTAGTATATTAGTACTGTTTGCAATGAAAAGCAAAGGGTGAAAAAAAATGTTATTATCTGGCTATCACAGACAACACAAAAAGATGGAGTTCACAAGTAGTTGAATAATGTAATTGCAAGTAATTTCCACCCATTTTCAAGTCTATGATATAGTAAAATATAAACAATTAAAATGAAACAAAACTTGTACAATGTTATACATGATTAAAACAAAACAAAATGAAAACTGGGAAAAATAATTTGGAAATATGTTTACCACAATGACTATTTCTGTAAAGTCTTTTAACTATACAACTCTAGTTTTAAAGGTATGAAAGCAGAAAGTAACACTTACACAACACTAACAGCAATGGACTAAATATAAAGACAAGACAGGACACAGCAAGCCTTTGGAAACCTAGCTGCTAACAAAATTAAAACAAAACAAGAATAATCGCAAAAAACTTTTGAATCTACAGATGAAATTGACCCAAAACTCAAACATAAATAATGATACAAGAAGAATTAAAAAAACAAACGAAAAGAAAAGAAAAAGAAAAAAATCTAAACATAAAACATACAAGATTCCTATTACACATAGGCCTAAAGCTAAGAAGCAACTATCAACCATCACAACTGGGTTCTCAAAGGCTAGTTGCCTTGATCTCTTTGGCTCAGCAACATGGATTAGGCAAAGCATCATTAAAAATGTAAACACCATACTTTGTACATTTAGGCAATGTGAAGATTATGAAATATATATCTACTGCCGAGTTCAACTACTGATTAGGAGTTCTGAAATGAAGAGGAGGAGGGGGATGATGGGAGGAAGAAGAAGAGGAAGAGGAGGAGGAGACACAAAGATACAAAGAACAAGGGAGAAAAATAATTATCAATAATCTGGAAGTGACATCATTTTAATACTTAAAAAATGACTTAAAAAAGTGTCAAGGTATTGGTATTTCTAGCTCATACAACTATCTGCTAACAAGCCATTAAATTGTACATCATATACACAAACATCTGAAACTGCCAGAGATGTCTATTATCAAAAGATACTACAAAATGACCCTATCTAAGAAGAAAACATAATAAAAGGTCAAAGAGTGAATAATACCATAAATAAGCCTCTGTTCCTTACTCTACACAATAAAATAAAGAATAAAGAAAACAGAAAAAGGAAAATGAAGAAAAACAAGGGCAAATACAAGAAAAGAACAAAGAAAAAAGGAAAAAACTTAAAACTAATCATTATCATAAACTGTAGTAGCCAAAGCAGCTGAAAGACCTAGTCGATATTTTATTCAATGAGTATCTCTTGTAATCAGCAGGGCCTGCATCTTGAAACAAACATTATGATGAAATCCAAACTGGAAATACCTTGTGGGTTCAAGCCTCTACTTGCATCACTGGCTTAAACTGCCATGGAAAGCATCTGCACATTTGCTCAATTTGTGTTATCTGGGCGATAGAATGTGCACTGTATTGTGGAGACAGGTAGAAAAATAATTCTTAGATACAAATGATTACCTGGTGATTTATAAACACTTATCTGCTTGTTTATTTTCTTTTGTATATACAACTAAGAATAGCATATAATTCCTAAAAAGGTATGCATATCAAACATCTAAATACTTAAATAACATTGCAGTTAGTTGCAATTAATACTTAATACAAAAGTAAGAGTGACAACCAAACAGATAAAGCTTATTTTATTGTGATTTTTTTTTCTCCTGCAATATCACCCAAACATAAGCATCCCATACCCTATCCCCTCTATTAATCTATCCACACACACACACACACACACACACACACACACACACACACGCACATGCACACACACATGCACATGCACACGCACACGCACACGCACACGCACACGCACACGCACATGCATACGCGCACACACGCACGCACATACAAATATATGTATGCTCTCTCTTTATCACATAATACACAGATACATACATACACACAGACACAGACAGACATCCACACGGACATCCACACACAAGCATGTACGCACATCCACGCACTCACATGTCCATGCATGCACACATCCACTGACACGCACGTCCACACATGCTCATCCACGACCACATAAGTCCACTCACACTAATGATTACTGGATTTAAAGACATCATGAAACTTTCCTGAAAACTTAAAAAGATTTAAATATTGCTAAAAAGTTCATATAAAAGGAAATTTGGTTTACTTGGTTTTAGTTTTACTAATTGGATAATTTGTGCTTTTAGGGAAAAAAACAAACTTTCTACTGGAATAAAAGTGGTAATTCTAATTGTCTTCCTAGAAAAAAAATCTACTTCACCAGCAAGAAAAATAACTACCACAGCAAAAGAAAAGAAATTAGGAAAATGATTTTGTAAATGTTGTACAGCACTGGTGATAACACATTTCTATCACAAATGGACTATCAAACAAAAAATGCAAATGAGTACATAAAGAAAAAATCACATTTCTCAAAACAGATTTCTCATCTGCAATACTTCAATGATGAACAGGTGCTGGCAATGATACACATGACAACGAAGTCGCACTGAGGCATTCCCTTGCGACAACCATCCTTATGAGTTTAGTATGAAAAGCTTAATGGTGCTAAGTCATGATTTTTTTTCTTTTGTGTCTATGAAGATAAGCTCTCTTCTTACAAACAGGAACAAGAAATGGACATGGACATACGACAAATAAATATTGTCATTAAATGCAACACTAGATATTCAAAAACTATGGAATTATGCACCAGCAGAAGAACACAAAACTATTGAAAAAAAAAGAAGAAAAAAAAAGAGGAAAAAAAAAAGGGTAAAATAATGATGATATCCTTTTTAACATCTTACTGAAAGCAATAAATCACACATGCATTAAAACATGACCTGCAAGAAGACAATATTCAAAGACATAATTATGCCCCCCTTTTCAAAGTGCATGTCTCATGAGCTGGAATTACTACCTCCTCTCCCACCTATAGAGAGAGAGATAGAGATAGAGCTAGAGAGAGAGATAGAGAGAGAGAGAAAGAGAGGGAGAGATAGAGAGAGAGAGAAAATAAATCCAAGCCTACTTTTTCTGGTAAGATTATACTTCCTCATGCATTGCCTGAACTATGTAAATCCTCTCATGCATTCAAGGACATATTTAAATCTGGGAATATTGTCTAGTGCTGGTACTGCTTTATACTGATATATTACATTATTGTTAACCCATGTGCATGAGAAATGACTTCTTGTGTGGAAAAAAAATATCAATGAAATCCAAACTAGAATAAAGACAAAAGAAAAAAAAAAAAGTCTTAAAACTGGAGAGATATATTAGACTTACGTCAAAACACAGCAAAGCTTCTTTTTATAATTTTCTTGAACTGTTCTCTCCAAATGAATGTGCTATACCATAAAACTCTCAACGTGGGTTACAACAACTCAAATATCTCATAAACACTGGAGCCAAGCTACAGCTACATGTAACCTTACTGATTATGATTGAAGCTTGGATACATGTTACTTTTATGGACACATTAACCAACGTACAAGTGAAGCTCATAATTACAGTGATACTTGTGTTACCTCTAGAACTACAGCACATTTTTTTTGTTAGTTTTTTGTTTTGTTTTGCTTTCTGTCATACAAATCAACAGAGATTCATCTTGTCTTAAATAAATAAAATATTGGAAAGTGATGAACATGTATATAGGTCATGGGTTTAAACAGATGATTATGCTTATGTACATATAATATTTCTAATGTTTGAAAAAAAGAGACAAAAAATGCATAACTATTTATATATATAAAAAAAATAATCACACTTCCTCATTATTGTCGATTATTTGACAAGTAAAAATCCTCTCACATTTGCTATGAACTTTTCAAAGTTATCTCTAAACTTGATGCGATTGATGCGGTCAGCCGAGAGCTCAACGTTGGCTGTCAGCTGCGTGAAGGCTTCAGCAAGACGCTGTCCAGTGGTCTGGTCAGACTGGCTGTGCAGCAGGGCCTGAACCAAGTCTTGATAGTCACCCTGAGTAAGAACACAAGTATTATATTTTACTGAATGCCAAATAGGAAGTCAGGAAAGTACAGTGGATTCATGATCAGCTAACCTGATAACTGCAATATACACCATATAGAATGGTTGTGAAATACATTCTCTGATACAAAAGCTTTTTTTCAATCAGGTGCAACACATACTAATTCAAATTGATATAAAAGAAACAGAAGCAGTAATGACTAAAGTGTGGAAAAGTTTTTAAAAATAGCTTACAGGTGTATAAATACATACAGCACTATGTTAGATTACACAAGGGATTGCACAGTTATTGAGTTAAAATATTGCCTACAGAAAGAAAAATAATAATTTCAGTATATCACAACAAAATAAAAGTGAAAGAATGGAGAGCTGCAAAAAGAAGAAATGATGATGATGAGCAGGAAAGTGACCATAATGATGATTTTCTCCAGTGTAGTCAATGATTACTTTTTTTTTCTGTCATGGAGGTAAATGCAAAAAGGGCATGTTTATTTGTATTGAAAAAGCAGTCAAAATTACAGGACAGAGTCTTTAATCCTCTAAAACTGATCATCATTGATACCCCCCCCCAAGAAAATGTTTGATTAAAAACTCAATCTTTAAAAAATACAGTTATGTTGATGCATACTTTAAACCACCTTTTCTCTTTCCAAGGTTCTATTTCCTCCACAATGGAAACAGACTACACAATTACTTCATAATAAAAAAGCTCTTAACTTATCAAACAGCAAATGTAAAATAATAGCTGGATTTGTGTACGTATCTGTACAGTGAGATTGAGACCTTAACACAATTCTCATGTGGCTCTTCTCACCTTTATCTCAAAGAGCAATTGGTCCATATAATACAGACACATTAACATGAAAATTAGTGAAAAGTGACAAGAGAAGAAAAAAAGGAAACAGAAAAATGAAAATAACTCGACATATTGTAAAAGAGGGATGACATGAGATACAGGATGAAATTAGAATAGGAAGGACAAGGGAGATAAAGTTGAGTGTTGCAAGTGATTCTGCTGTGGTTAACAAAAATCATTAAACTAAAACAGCCATAACACATTCCATTCAAATGCATTTCATTCCCTGTTTTGATAACAAGGTGTACCACTAACCTGGAAACAACAAATAAGCGTGTACAGTGCTGCAGATGCTGCCTGGAGAAGGTCTGAATTTATCTGCTGTGACAATATCAAGTCGAGAACAAGCTGCACCAAATGAAAAGATTAAATAATATTACAATCAATCAAAAGTTGATGAAACACCATTACTCAATGATAAATGCACTGCATCATGACGACGACGACGAAAAAAAAAAAAAAAAAAAAAAAAAAAAAACACAAGATGACATGGGAAAAATAAAATAACCATAATTCCAGCACCAATCTTAACCCATTGCGGATGGGTGTCATGACATACATGACGCACAAGTTTTTTACATACTGGCAAGCGTCATGACACACATGATGCACAAGTTTTTGGCCTACTGTTGAGCATCATGACATATATGATCATCATGCCATATCTGACTTAGGCGGAGAGTGGATCACTGTATTTCTTTAGTGTATTATGAGTAATATCTCTATTTCGTAATTGGTGATGACAATGGCAGTAATATTCAGCAAAATGGATTCAATATAAAACCCCAAATATAGATGGCACCAATCCACGATCTCTAGCAAACACCATCTTCAGAGTACGATGAAACACAGCAAGATACTGAGCACTTGCTCTAAAGTATGGGTGATGAAGGATGTGCATATAAAATTAGAAGAGGAAGGTGACTCAAAGCATGCCCAGTGTCTACAATGTACTTATCCAGTAAGGTTGCCTTGTGCTTTGGAACTTGATGTCATAAGCACAGTTTCCTTCCTCTTTCCCACCCCATCATGTTATCTTCATTGTGGATGGTTATTTCTTATGTATTTGTTTATTACAGTACATGGATATGAAGACTGTAATACTTCTATTACACTGTGTATGAAGAAAATAATGAGCTGATATGGACCCTATACTACAATTTCAATCAACTGCAACATTGGTAGAGCCTACCATATGACACTATAAGTCTCATAATACAGTAGAAAACAAAAAGGTGACGATATGTCGTGTGAAGCCACCACACACTGAAATAAAACCCACCTCAGGAGCCACAAAGGTGGCACAAGTGCCTGTCTTGGGGACTGGGCAAGCAAATCTATACCCATCTGCAATGGGTTAATCAAGATGCATCTCTGTCTATACATTCAGATGTGAATGTGCTAATAACAACTAAAATTCAGTCAGTGGTAAAAGTCATTCCACTAAAATACTATTTTGGGTTGCAGTAGTTCCTCAAGATTCTTTTTAGTAATTATATTAACTGATAGTATTCAATTTCCATGTGCTCATGTGTTAACATAATACAGTGCTGACTATATCTGCATAAGTGTATTCATACTGCAAATTCAAACATTTTGACTTGTGACTTAATAATTCCTGAAATTCATAATCAAATATCAATTCATCAAAATATAAAACTATATGATGAGAACTAAAATTATAACAAATATTTGTACACACATTAAACTACCCCTTAACAATATGGGCACAATCTAGAATGAAACTTAAAAACATCCATAGATCCCATACCTTCAAGAATGGCCTTAACCCTTGTCGCACCGGCAGCTCTGGTCCACAGTTCTTGTGGATATAAGAACCAAGCACAACTAAGAAGTCGAAAGATAATGTTCCAACATCTGGACCGAAGCTTGTTAGTCCCAATTCTATTGACACGAGGAGATTCTATATGCAAAAAAAATGAAAGAAAGAAAAAGAATGAATGGAAAATTTTACGACATAATAAAAACATGTAAAAGTATGAGCCAAATATATATTATATTTTATTTATATATAAACTAATGCAATATTAATTCTAAACTAAACAACTGATTAAATTAAAACTTCAATTTCACTAACATTGAGAAATATTGTCTATTCTTCAATTATCTGATACAGTTATGGATTTTTATATCCCTTACTTATAATAATTTGCCATAAAACTTGAAATCACCTAATTACTTAACAATTACTACAACACATGATTACACTAACTTTCATTAGATCCTCTGGCAGTTGGCACACTTTGCTGGGGTATATCTCGGCGATGAATGTGACCATCTTGAAATACTGCGAGCACAAGGTTGGGAGGCGCAACAACTCAGGTGACATAAGAGGCATGATAATGTTGAGGCCGAATAAGCACACATCTGCGGCAGCCACCACTTCCTGGTCTTCACCGTGGCCCGAGGGAGCCAGGTCTATGAAATCCTTGAATTATGGGAAAGATACAGTGAAAAGCAAGTATACCAGTGAGAGACAGCTGTATGAGGCATTGCAAACCTATGCACAAGACAGAATTGTATTTCTAAATTAGTTTAAAAATAAATATATTTCAACCCTATGACGATGGTGCGTCACACCCGTGTGACACAGCTAAATTCCCGATGCCGGGGCGTCATGCCAGTGTGACGTTTCCAATGCAATATTACAATGGCCCGGTGTAGGGGTTTTCCTTTCTCTTGCCCTCTCTCTAACCCTCTAAAAGGTTACTAAGGGGAAAAACAACACTTAGGCTTTAACCCTAATCAACATGATGGGTCTGTTTAGATATGTTTCTCACTTTCACAGACTTTTAAAAATATGTAATACTGGAAGCTGCAGTATATTAGTTACTCTTTCTTATCACAAGGATGATGCTTTTTCAAAAGAAGAAGAAGAAAAAAGGGAAGAAAAACATTAAGAGACGCAACTAATATACTTAGTTCCATGTATGTTGTTGATATGTATGAAGTGTATTTTCCCCACCAAAATATCCCAGTTCTAGAAAGGCGACAAAGATCTAGATACCTAGCACCAGGGGACTAATATAAACTAATTCCTCCCTATGATACTAGAAAGATGAAAAAATACCTTAGATAACAAAGATGTCAACAGCTCCATAAGAAGCTGTAAGTCCCTCCACTGGTCCTCCTCACCCCTCGCTTCCACTGTCCGTCGTCCGATGTTGTGCTTGGCATATGTTCCAACCAAGTGAACTGATGCTTCATACAACTGCTTGCTTGCACTCTGCATTTAAGAAGCAAAGATCCATCATAACTCAAAATATATAAGAAAGGAGTGTCACTATAAATTCATAATGTAGAATGAGAATGTATACATATTTAAAACAAATAGACCATTTATATCATCATTCACCACAATCACAAAACTTCCAAAAGGCTGAGAGATACTCACCGGCGTTAGATAACAAAGCATGCGTCGTCCACATTCCACAAATAGTTCCAGGACCGTTTCTACAACAGTTGGGTAGTTGTGGTAGAGGTCAAGCAGTCGCACACTTTCGCCCAAAATACCCACCATCCTTGAGAAGAGGCACTGGGCAGTGGGCATTAGACATCCCTGGACAGCACCTGTAATATTCACAGAGGATGTGTACTAAAGGTAATAACACTGAATTAGGTTCTATTCCAATTTGTATCAAAAGGCTCCTTATGACGTAAACTGTGTCATCATTAAAACCTATGTTCTTGATAAATCACTCAATCTACTGAAAAAAGAAAACTTTCATTTCCACTGAGGGGAAGAAAGGGGAAAGATGATAAAGAAGGTAATGAGAAAGATAAGTAAAAAGAAGAGAGAGATAGAGGAGTGAGGAGAAATTAACAATAATAATAAATGGACAGCATGCTCTACTAAAATCAGTGACATAAAAAAAATATGGAAATAACAAAAAAATTAAGTTGAAAAAATAAAAGAAACAAACAAGCAAAAAACTATATAGACATTACCGATAAAGTTATCAATGTGATATAGAACCTGTTTCTTCATCTCTTCTTGCTGGTACTGTTTCGTGAAGGATTCAGAAGTGACCAACTGTTTGAAGGATGCAACTGGAGGGTCAAGCACATGAGTCCAAAACTGAGTTCTGGCATCTGTGTCGCCTAAAGCAGCCGCGCACATTACCAATCCCTGTTGGGGAAATTGAATTAGGAATAGGTAGGGAGATGTCCAAACATTAGAAAAAGAACTTCTTTTCACTATCTTCAAAATACAGAAATAAAACAAACAATAACAGAATTAAAACCTGACAATGATAACAATGCAAGTGCACCTCCTTAACCCATCCCCGACGGGGGAATTCTAGCCTTGAATGTCCAAATGCCGGGGCGTTCGAATTATTAGGCCTAAATCAATTGAATGGCTGGCACAACAGTGTTCCACTCTGCTGAAGCTTCACCAATTCCATGAGACCCTCTGTTTTCACCAAGTGTTGGCCCCTGCAAAAAGATTTAAAAAATATATATAAATATAAATATAAATATATACATATCTTATAAAGAAAAGAAAAAGAAAAGAAAAGAAAAGAAAAGAAAAAATATATAAATATAAATAAATATATATATATATATATATATATATATATATATATATATATATATATATATATATATATATATATATATATATATATATATATATATATATATATATATAAAAGAAGAAGGAAACTGAAATTATAAAGAAAATGACAGATGTAAGTGATATATAATCAAAGAAACAAATAACATCACACAAACAAACAAACAACAACACACACACACCTATATATAAAAGAGGATAGATATACAGAACAAGAGAAGGAAATAAAGGTATTGAAGAGAGCAAAAGTTAAGCGGGAGAATTAACCCTTTCATGCTGATGACATGCAATCATGTCATGTGAATATTTCGCTCCTATGAGATGACGTTCTATAGCAGCATGATCACTCCCTCTAAATACACTTTTAGCAGTTACATATGTATATCCTAATTGCACTTGCATTTATAAACATTGCTCCTGACTTATCAAAAAACACTCAAAAACACACACACACACACATACACACACAAAAGCCTCTCAGCATCCCGTAAAATCAGGCGGGGTGCAGCGTTAGGAGAAGTGTAGCACGGTATTGTGTTGGGAGAGATCTAGCACTTTGATTTTCTGTAGATGAGATGATACTTGTATTTGATGCTGATTGTGCATTAGAGGGACATGACTGTGATGTCAGAAATGAAGATAAACAAAATTATATTGATAATATAGACAACATAAGTGAAAATAGAGACTAAGCACACAATTTTAGTGAAAATGAAGATAAGTAGAGGAGGAGAGGGAGAGGAAGAGGGTAACTGCTGAACCACAATGGTGTGTAGCCATGCCAATGTATAAAGATTTTAATCATCCTTTTTTTCTAGATCTGCACAGCAGCAACACTCAGGAAGCAGGAGTTGATGAAAACAAAAGGTGTTGATTTACTATCAAAATTATTAGGAAAAAATGGAATAATAAAGTTCAGAAAATGATTAGCAATACATATATGAAAAAGAACGAGATGATAATAAAATAAAAAAGGAAAGAACAGAAGACTAAGAAGAATAAAAATAAATACCATTTGAGAGAAAATATAGCATCAAATGAATATTGAATAGCAGAAAAAGACTGCATCCAAGTGTCTCACCTTTCCTTACTGTCCACCATGGTGACAAGCAAGTTCACAGTGTCTTCCACAAGGCCTGGCTCAGCACTTCGCAGTCTCATTGTCTGCTCTACAACTGATAGTAAATAGTTGAGAGTCCAGGCTGCTCCCTCTGAATCGCGTCCAAAGGCTGAAGTCAGGGCTATACTCAACTGCAAAAGAGAGAGAGAGAAAGACTGATAAAGTCCAAGATGATGATTTGAATGGTGCACAAAATGGTATAAAATAACTATATTTGAATAGTGTTCATCAACTGATACTCTTGCATTGCATAGCAAATTCTAACTTCATGTTCTTTGGGAATTTTTCCTTCTCCCTTATATTTGTTGTATCTTCAACAAACCCTACCATCCGGTTAAGAAAAAAAGAAGAAATTTTTTTGTCCAAACACCTTAGATAAAGTACAATCATAATCCCAATATCAACATACCTCTGTGTAGAAGGATTCGTTTGGAAGGAGATAAGAAAGGCAGAACCGTCTCAAGAACCACATGAGTGAGGAGGATACTTCTGGACTCAGGAGATGGCCCAAGTTAGCCTTAAGTGCTTGGGATTCTGTTTCACACAGCCGCATGACTGTGCTCATCATCCTGAAGAAATCAATATTTGTCAGTAAACTACTCTCCATGAGTGAAACTTTTTTTTTCTAAATATACAAAACATCATATTCAAAATGGAGATCTAATTTGGAAGAAAAATATAAAATTATTTGTAATCCAAAATAAACATCCACTCTTTGAAAATAATTACTTTGAAAACCATAACCAAAACCGAGGGCACTGACGTACCTTATCAAAGGATCGGCAGCTGCACTGTTTGGTACTTCGGCCGGCATTTGTGCTGGTGTGGCTAATAATCTGAGGGTAGCTTCTAAATTTATGGTTGGGGCTGCACTCATGCTGTAGGTCACCATCTCAGATGGGATGAGTGCTGTTTCACCTTCATTATCCATTGTTGTGACATGACCTGTAAATGTAAAAATAAATAAGAATAAACAATAAAATCAGAACCCCTGCTTATTATAAAAGAAGCAAGATTAAGGAGAAAGATAATTTATTTCTACTATCTCATGCAGATTCTTGAGTGAATTAAAAAGTGCTTTTCAGTGGTAATACTTACAATATTTACAATATGTTCACACACAAACACACACACAGACTACTTTTTAATACAGAAAATGCTACAGCTAGGTGCCTCAACACATACATATCTGATTTTTCATTCTAGTGCCAAGATAAAACAAATATGGGCAATAGATATTTAACTACTTGAACCTTCTATTGCCTTACAAAAACAAGAAACACAAAAAAGTATTAAACAAATAGTATGAACAAGCTCACAATAAACATAAATCTCCTAAAAATTACCTGCTATGAGAAGCAGCCAATGAATGTCCTCATAGAGCTGGTCTAACTGTGTGTTCTCAGCAATAGTTAGGTTGTTGCTGAGTATGTGCGTCAACTGAGACCGCATTCGGCCGATTCGATCCTCCAGAAGCTGCGTCAATAGGGGTACACTATGTTCCGCTGCCTGAAAAAGGAGGAATATGGTAATCATCATACGTCAAATTTCTTTCCCTTCTACACTACAATGGAATGGAAAAATATTTACCAAATGCAAAGCAAAACTTCTTAAAACAATATGGAAATACTACTAATTAGTTATGAAAATTTTGAATAATTTCACACCTGAACAAATATTACCGCAAGGAAGAGGATCATGTCCATTATCAATTTATCAAAAAAATACTATAATAATAAGTGAAATTGTAATTTTTTGCAATAAACTTACCTGTCTTCCACAGAGACCTATGAGGACAAGCTGGTCTTTGAAAGCTATGCGGTCAGTCTGGACCGTCTCAGATATTTCGTCTGCATCAACCTAAACAAAAGAAAATCCTCATCATTTTCAAAGTTGTACCACGACTTATTTCATCTTCAATAATATCAACCTAGACTTGAATAAATGATATACATAAAGTTAATAAAACAACATAAAAAAGCAAAACAACTACCTACCGGTACTCGGGACCCTTCAGGAGGTGCTAAATGGCACTTAAGATATGTGTCGAAGATAAGGGTGGCACTCTGCTTGACCTGAGAGCTGTTACAACTACTGC
Organism: Penaeus japonicus; assembly: GCA_017312705.2. NCBI lineage: Eukaryota > Metazoa > Arthropoda > Malacostraca > Decapoda > Penaeidae > Penaeus > Penaeus japonicus. The sequence continues at coordinate 59,704 of BOPN01006667.1, forward strand.
TTTCCTGAAGGATGCAAGCCCATGACTGCAGCATCTGCTCGAAGGCTTCCATGTACAGTCGATCTTCCTCGTCCAACTGTAAGAGGGAAAAGTCAAAAAAAGAAGGAAATTAGAAAGATGATAAAAAAAATGAAAAGTAAGAAAGTAACAAGTCTATGAAAAAGAAAGAAAGAAAGAAAATCTATCATTCAAAGTGTCTCTACCATAAAAAAAAAAAGGATTTTTAAAAATCATTAAATTATTTATCATAATTTTCTATTAATTTCACTTGCCATTTCCTCCTGTGCTGCACCCTGGGCAAACTTGCATGTAAGGGCAGTGAGGTTGTCGACTAGCTGCCGCAACATCTCCTCAGGGAGTGCCACCAAGACAGAGGGTGGGAAGAAGAGCAACAGCTTACGGAAGATGTTGCTGATCCCTAGGGCTTCGACTTCACTAATCTGAGTACTGCAGGGCAAGGGAAAATGTTTGTAAAAATTACAGGTGTAACAATTTTAACCTCTTAGCACTGGGTGATGTGATATCACATCATGTGGTGGCAGCACTTGGTGCCAGGGACACAATATCACGTCATGGCTTTTTGTATGGTCGGCACGCTGGGTGATTGTGCGTGCAGAGGGTGGCACAGGGGTTAATACTGTATTGGTTATTACTGTAATATGTTTGTGAGATTAAAGATCTCACCAATGTTTTATCAAAAATTTATCTCTAAATGCATAATGTCAGTAAAAGAATATCAGTCAACTTATTCATAACTTTTATAAGCTCTAAGAAAAATAGAAGATGACATTGGTAAAGAAAAAGAAGAAAAACATACCTTGACAGGAGGGAGAAGAGGCACTCCAAGTACTGTGTGAGGTATTTTATTCGAACTTGTCTATTGATAAGCACTGCCCCGTTTAGGGAGGCTAACTGCACCAAGCAATTTAGAGCATGATGACCTAGTTCCCAGTCACCACGCACACGCCAGTAAAGCTATAAAGTACAATAATATTATAAATTACATTTTGTTTTACTTTCAATGAACAACTAAAATAACTTCAAGAATAAAATACTAGAAAAGTTATGAAAGAGAGATAAAAATAACAAATAATAAAGGTAAATAAACAAGAACACAACAACAGGACTTACTTTAAAGAAAAGTTGTACAATTGCAGGATCCAGGAAGGTCTCCCGCCACTGTTGGCCTGGCCGCAGGGATGGATTCTGGTCCTGCTCAAACACACTCATAAGTCGCTTTGGTAGTGAGTAAATGTTAAGGAAAACAAGGTTTTTACCATTCCTGTTGCAGGGAATATTCTTTTCTTTCTTTAATTTCTCTTCCCTGGGGCATGTCTGTGAACATATGGTCAGCAGAAGGCAGGCTTTGTTAACCCATTCACGCCGGGGCGGAATTTCGCCTACTCCCGATAACGCCGGGAAGATTTCAAGCGCGCAACCGTTCGTGCCGGGGTGTTTTCCCGCTGCGCGCGGTCGCTCTGACGCTCGCAGAGCGTTTTTCACCCACCCTATCCTTATGGTTTGCGTGATTGCGTCTAAAGTGTAATCATGTGTAGAAAGTAGTGCTATGTTCAGAGGATGTATATCAGTCGAAAAAGATGTTATAGCACTGTTTTTTTAGTGTTATTCTATTGAACTTTTTCCATATTCTTTACTCCTATGTTGTAATACCAATGGGAAGTGGAAGCATTCTTCCTAGTGGGCCAACAAACACATGGTTTTTTCATTTTTTTTTTCTTCCTAAACGAAAGAAAGAAATATGAACAACCATACATGTGCATACAAGTGAATGCAAGTAACAGCAATGTTTTTTCAAGTGTCATTTTCTTTTATGGGGCAACAATAAGATGTTATATAATTTTTTTTTATTTTTTTTTTTTTTATTCCTCGGCCAATTACAATTGATTTTACGATAGTCTTTCGACTCAGATCATCATATTCAACAAATCAGAAACAGAAATCACCATGCCGTAATCAAGATTACGTATGTACCTGAGACGTCATTCATATTACGTTATATCCCATTTTCTACTATTTAGAAGGATAAACTAAAGTAGCTAAGACAAATCAAGTATGAAAATCGAATTGTACTAAGAATAATCTATCATTCTAATGCGGACGTTTCAGCACGTCGCTACTGGCCTCCCGGCGCGCGGGCCGAAAATGTAGCACGTGCCAGGACGTCACCCGGGTCCGGGGCTTTTTTCGACCACGTGTCAGCACGTCAACCGGCGCGAATGGGTTAACCTGATCACGCTAGATGATGTGATATCCCTCAATACAGAAGACATCCAATCATATGGTCTCTCCCCATATATAAATTTTCTACAGAGTTACATTTATAAATACAAACATCTTTCTTGACTCATCAAAGACGAGAGAAAGAAAGATCCCACTTAGTCACTGTTTGCACTTCTTTCCTAGCCGGCGGGAGCAGGATTACGCAAACATAAGTCCTGGTGTGAATGGATAACACAAAAATATGCCCTGTCCCATGTGGGTTAATCTAGTCTACTCTCCACAAAATCTCCCAATTCCCAAGCCCTTCCTCAGGCTATGCTAGTCTTTCCATGCTGCCAACTGCACAATAACTTCACACACACTACCACCTTTAGTCTGCATGTTTTTAGTTTTACCACCTTGACGATTACAGTTTCACAAATGTGTATATACTGATTTCTAAAGATATCATTGCTATCAAAATCATCTTAAAAATAAGATATCATGCAAGTCGCATTTCCATAACTTCATTAACCTGTTAATGTGGGGTGTTAAGATATCAAATCATATGGTGAAGGTACCTGCCGCTAGGGACAAGATATCTTGTCATGGCTTTTCTTATGGCCTGCACATTGGGTAATTGGGTAGGTAGTGATAGGCTGCAATCAGAGAGGGTGAGTAGCCTGAGGTGTTAGGCTTACATGCTTGAAATAAGCCTGGTATTTAGACCATTTGACCATTTGGAGCCTCATCAACAACGGGTTAAATGTACAAAACTGCTTGTTACTTTCTTACAGAATCCCATTATACACTTTGCACTAATAGTAAAAGGATATGATGTAGGGAGATGAAAGACCAAGTCAAAGTAGTCTCAGCTATCACCAGCAACTTGAGGAGTAGAGATGACAATTCTCCACTCATTTTCCCTTCCACTTTGACCACCTCTCCCAGGAGGTTGACAATGAAGTGGAATATACGACGCAGATCGGAGCCCTGTTGGTGGGGGAGTTTGGGTTTACAGTTTGGAATATATTCTAAAAAAAGATATGCTCAAAGCTTAAAAAATACAAAAAACATCAAATTATAAAGTACCATAATAGTTGTAATGACTAAATTTAACAATAATAATGATCATTACTATATATAGCATTGCAAGATAAAAAGCAAAGTTGAATTATCTTTACCTCAAACTGCTTTTTGGCTTTAAAATGCGTTTCCCAGGTGAGCCCTACATCGGTGGACTTCACCGTCACAGCATATTCTTGCATGAGAGCACTGATAATGCTGCAACCAATCATACGCTGAAAATGGAATTAGAGAATAATCATAGCAAAAATATTGAACACAATATATGATGACAATTAATTATAAGGATATGGTGAAATGACAATTAGTAATCAAAATAGAGATACAAAGTGGAAAATAATAATGCAGAAAAAAAAACCATCAAAATTATGTATATTGCACATTAACATATAGTTATGAAAACTGAGATTCTAATTCCAGAGTACCCTGCAGTATGCCTTTGAACAGCAGCAGCTGATGAAATTGAAAAACCCATTAGTTATTTAAAAAGTTGACTATTGTTATTCCCTTACCATGGTGTTATCTCCAGATGACACCAGCTGCTCCACTTCTGTTAGCAGCCGGCCGCGGTCTTCACCTTGGTCTTCTACGCTTCCACGTTTCACCATTATGCCTACAACCTGCAGTTTACGGGGAGTGTTAACCAAATCTATATCAACAAAATTTACCAGCACTTGTTTTAACTGTTTTCTTCACTGTGGACTGATATGTATGATCTATAAAAATGCAGCTTAATAAGAGGAATCAGCTGTACTGATTATTGACACATGAAAATAATTAAACAACACATCAAAAATCAAAACACAACCTTAACTAACTGGTAATACAACAAACTTGCCTGCACTAATGTCTCTCTGACATAATGGGGGAGGTTGACCCTGTTGACTACATAATGCACAATATACTGTCTTAGCTGCAAGATGTCCTCCTTGCTTAGATCCCGCCATTCTCGTATAACTCCTACCCGTAAAAGTGTTGCAGCTTCAAACAACAAGTAGTCAGCCTGGGAGGTTTCTGGAGAATGAGAAAAAAATTTAAGTACTTTGGAATGATCAAGATGGTGCTTTCTTGTGATAAAGTATTTACTGCTAGTTGGAAAATATTACGGGAATGGTAAAATATGCCTAACCAATAAAAAATAAAAGAATCAAAGGAATGGCAGGGGTTAAGAAAATCTAGTGTGTTTGTAATTTACTTTCATGAATATCACTATTATAATCATTACCATTATCAATATCAACACAATTAATACTACTATTATTAATTTAAGTATATATATTTGTCTACATATTTGCATTTTCTCCTTAAATCAGAACATACTCTCCCAAACTGTATTATAATAAATCTGGGTATTAATCATAATATTTTCAATATATGCTACAATCACTGGCAGATCCATGAGAAGGGGGGGGGGTTAATTTCAACTGCACATTCCATATAAATTGTGGCACATGACTGGCCTTTCATCATAATCCAATGAGAAGGATGATGTTAAAAAGGTGATCTAAAAGAGAATAATAAAAATATAAGTGATATACTGTCACTTAACTTCATTATTTTATTATTATGAATATTAGATATCATCTGAAAAGCATATGAACATGATCCAATCTGAAATATCAGAGCTACATTTTAATCAATACTTTGTTTGGATTTATTTTCTGTAATCATATAGGATTTACATGTTTTCATGTTGATGATGAGACATAAATATATATTCATATGGATTTAAAAGTGAGAGGGTTTGGCCATAGAGGGTGTGATCATGTTGGAATGGAGTGAAGGAGTGGCTAAATCTGAGTCATTTATATTCATCTGGGTGAGGGGATAACTGTCAATGATCCAAAATACACTAAACAAAGCATTTAGGTCCTTGTGGGTCAGCCTATAATCTTGAATACTCTGGAGGGATTAAATAGGATGGGTAAGTGAGAAAAGGAGATGGAAGAGGAGGTGGAAGAAGAGGAGAAGGAGAAGGAGAAGGAGAAGGAAGAGGAGGAGGAAGTATTTGATGATGATGAGGAAGTGGAGAAGAATGTAAATGAGGAGAAGGTGGAAGTGGAAAAGGCAGCAGAAGTAGAAGAGGAGGAGAAAGAGGACAAAAAGTTACAGAAAACAGAACAAGTGCAATGCCAAGTAAATATCTACTCACTTACGAAGTTTGCCAAGAATAGCCAAGACTCTTCCAAGACATGATGGCATCATGTATAATCTATGAGCATTTACATAACCCACAACAGCTCACACATCTATTAATGGTCTTTATTGCATCAGAATGTCTATTATACCATTCTTGGCTGAATGTGAAAAAAAGTACTGATGAAGAACAAAAAACTTTTTACAAATACTTCAATACAAGATAAACTTACTGCATAGATGCTCTGACCTGCACAGTAAGAAGGTGCATCATCCTTCTATAGAAAAACGCAACATCTTAGCCACCATAACAATAACAGAAGAGAGCAAAACAACAAAAACTTTAGTCCTCCTCACCTAAAAGCTGTCTGCAAAGATTGAATGGGTTTTTTGTATTACGGAGTTGAAGGAACACTTGCTCTGCTTCATGTCGTTGCTCTGATGTTACCACATCTGGTGGTGCCTGAAAGCAGAATATCACATTTAATTATGAATACCCTTTTATTTATTTTTCCAAGCTGACTACATGTTTTATCATAATTCAATTCAACAATGTCTCAAACACATAGGCAACAATAACACATGCTTAAGGATGGATAGAAAATGATAAAATCACACACACACATATATAGATGTATATGTATATGTGTATGTGTATATACGTATAACTTCAACATAAATATAAATATCAATATAAATATCAATATAAATATAAAAATCAATATCAATATAAATATATATATACATAATCATATACATAAATATATAAATAAATAAATAATCAAATAAATATATATGTGATAGAGAGAGAGAGAGAGAGAGAGAGAGAAAAGGGGAGGGGGAGACGGGAGAGGGGAGAGGGGAGAGGAGAGAGAGGAGAAGGGGAGAAGGAGAGAAAGAGAGAGAGAGAGATGATAAGCACTATTTG
>BOPN01006668.1:2500-10000 GCA_017312705.2 Penaeus japonicus
GAGAGGGGAGGGGGGGGGTAGGGAGGGTGGAGGGGGAGAAGGGAGGAGAGGGAGGAAGGAGACGAGCAGTGAGGATAGAGAGGGGATATGAAAAGGAGGGAGAGGGAGGGAGAGGAAGAGAGGCGTGAAGAGGGAGGGAGGAGGGGGGTGGAGGGGGAAAGGGGGAGGAAGAGGGGAGGGAGGGAGGGTGGAGGGGGAGAAGGGAGGAGAGGGAGGAAGGAGACGAGCAGTGAGGATAGAGAGGGGATATGAAAAGGAGGGAGAGGGAGGGAGAGGAAGAGAGGCGTGAAGAGGGAGGGAGGAGGGGGTGGAGGGGGAAAGGGGGAGGAAGAGGGGAGGGAGGGAGGGTGGAGGGGGAGAAGGGAGGAGAGGGAGGAAGGAGACGAGCAGTGAGGATAGAGAGGGGATATGAAAAGGAAGGAGAGGGAGGGAGAGAAGGAATTAGACGATAGAGAAGGAGGGAGAGAAGGAGGGAGAGAAGGATGATAATGGAAGGAGAGGGAGAAAGGGAGGGGAATAGAAGAAGAAGAAGAAGAAGGGAGGAGGGGGAGGAGAGAGAGGAAAGAAGGGGAAATGAGACGGGAGATAGGGAGGAAGAGGAGGGGGAGGAGAGAGAGGAAAGAAGGGGAAATAAGACGGGAGATAGGGAGGAAGAGGAGATACAAGAAGAAGGGAAAGGAAATAGAATGAGAGAGAAAGAAAAGATAAGGGGGAAGATTTGAAGATGAAGAAGAGGAGAACAAAAGAGAGGAACTGCCCTGACCCCCATTTCCTTTAATTAATTAGTTTTTCTATTTAATTAATTGTTTTTTTTCCCACTTTGATCGTAATTGTTCCTTTATCTAATTATCTCTTTATCTTTCCTTGATTATTTTCCTTTGATTATCATCGTTTCTTTTTCTAAATAAGTTTAATTTGTCTTTACTTAATTTGCCAACTGCCGTAACCGCAACCCCCCCCCTTTTTCTATCTGTCTCAAATTTCACCATTGCTTATTTTGTTCTTTAATTTTATTTTTTCTCTCTCTCAAATCTTTCCTTAATTCTCATTTTCTCTCTCTCAAATGGTTACTTAATTCTCTCTCTTTTTTCTAACTCAATTTTTTTACTAAACAATTCTCTTTTTTTCTATCCCAAATTTCACCCTCATTCATTTTTCTCTCTTTGTTTTTTTTCTCTTTTATTTCAACCTTCGCGAAGCAGAGGAAGGGAATGACAGTGCAGAAAGAGAGGGAGGGGAGAGAGGGAGGGGAGAGAAGGAGGGGAGAGAGGGAGGGGAGGGAGGGAGGGGAGAGAGGGAGGGGAGAGAGGGAGGGGAGAGAGGGTGGGAGGGGAGGAGAGGAGGAGCTAGAAGGATAAGAGGGTAGGGGTAGGGGTGGGGTGGGGGGAAGTTATGTGGGAAGATGTTAAGACAGAAAGGGAGTGGGGGTGTAGGGGTGTGGGGTGGGGGTGGGGGTGTAAGGAGGATAATGGGGAAGGGAGTGGAGTAGGGGTGTGTGGAGTGTGTACGTGGAGGTGGGGGGGGGGAGATATCAAGAGATAGGGGGTGAGGGGGGTAGAGGGTGGAAAGGAGGAGCAGGAAGAGGAGAAGGAAGAGGAGGAGGAGGAGGAAAAGAAGGAGGAGGAATAGGAGAGAGAAGAAGAGTGAGAGGATGAAAAGACGGATAAAGGAGAAGAGGACGAACAGGAGAAAGAGGAGAAGAAGGAAGAGGAAGAGTAGGAATAATAATAATAGTGAAAATATTAATGATAATAACGATAATAATAACGATAATAATTATGATAAGAAGAAAAAGAAGAAAAAGAAGAAAAAGAAGAAAAAGAAGAAAAAGGAGAAGATGAAGAAGGAGGAGGAGGAAGAGCAGGATGGAGCAGAGTGCCGGGGGGGGGGGGGGGGGGGGAGAGCTTAGACCATGAGGTAGCGCTAATATTAAACACGGCGCGTTAATGAGTCAATTAATATTAACCTCATTCGGTGTCGTGAACAAGCCACGGACGTTACTCATTATGAAGAAGATGAAGGAGGATGAGGAGGAGGAGGAAAAAGAGGAGGAGGAGGAAGAAGAGGAGGAGGAGGAAGAAGAGGAGGAGGAGGAAGAAGAGGAGGAGGAGGAGGAGAGGAGGAAGAGGAAGAGGAGGAGGAGGAGAAGGAGGGGGAGGAGAAGGAGCAGAAGGATAAGGGGAAGCAGGGGGAGGAGGTGGAATAAGGGAGGAGGAGGAGGAGGAGGAGGAGGAGGAGGAGGAGGAGGAGGAATAAGGGGGAGGAGGAGGAAGAAGAAGAGGAGGAGGGGGAGGAATAAGGGGGAGGAGGTGGAGGAATAAGGGGGGGAGGAGGAGGAGGGGGAGGAGGTGGAATAAGGGAAGGAGGAAAAAGAGGAGGGAGAGGAGAAATAATAATAAGAAAAAGAGGAGGGGGAGGAGATCGAGAAAGAGGAAGAAGAGCAGGCGGAGTATGATGGTGATCAGGAGTAGAAAGGGGAGAAATAAAAAGTTGAACGATGAAAACATGAATAAAAAAACAAGAAAACAAACACGGAGTATGATGATGATGATGATGATGATGATGATGATGATAATGATAATGATAATGATGATGATGATGATGATGATGATGATGATGATGAGGAGGAGGAAGAGGAGGAGGAGGAAGGAAGGAGAGGAATAAATAGATGAACGATAAAGAAATGATTAAAGTAAAAAAAGAACAAACAAACAAACTAACAAAAAGAAGCAAAGAAAAAAAAGAAAAAAAAAGAAGCCAAAACCCGCACCAAAGTCCCGGATGGAGCGCCATCTCGTGAGATCTCGCGAGAAGAACATTTTATTTAACGTCATTAAACACTTGACTTTTCTTTTTCTTTTTTTAAATTATTATCATTCATTATCAACATCTTAACCATCAGTCATTAAACACTTGCTTTTTTTTTAATCATTATTACTCATCATCAACAGTGGAGCTCCTGTTGAGGGGGGAAGGGGGTGGGGGGTGAGGGGGTGGGGTGGAGTGGGAGGAGTGGGAGAGGGAGAGGGATTGAGGGGGATTGAGGGAGAGGAGGAGAAGGAGGGGGAGGGGGAGGAGGAGGAGGAGGAGGAGAGGGGGTTGAGGGGGAGAAGTGGGAGGAGGGGGGAGAAGGTTTCGAAAAAGATATCTTTAAGAGGGTGGGGTAGGGGGTGGGGGTTAAGGGCGAGCGGTGGGCGTGTGGAGGCATCTGTCTTTTTTTTTACATTTTTTTTTTTTTTTTTAAGGAATTCTCGGTATTTCTCGGTGTGTTTTTGCGTTCACTTGTGTGACAATAACAATGGTTTGTTTACTTCCCACTGCATTCAGATACATATTGCACAGACAAGCTCATATGGGTACAAACACACACGCACAAGCACATCCAAACACACAAACATACAGTTTCACACATATACACAAACGAGCACACAAACGAGCACACACACACACACACACACACACACACACACACACACACACACACACACACACACACACGCACGCAAACCTAGTGCATTAAACAGTTGTCGCTCAATGTCCATGCATGCCTCTTCCACCACCAGTGTTGACTCTCCAAACAAAGCCATTGTACAGCTGCTCTGGCTTTGTGTATTGACTCTTTTTTGTGTCCTCTTTGTCCGGTCACTATGATCTTTTGGTTTCTCTCTCTCTCTCTCTCTTTTCTCTTTCTTTTTTTTTCTCTCTCTCTATTCTCTTTGTTTCTTTTCTCTCTCTCTCTCTCTTTTCTCTTTCTTTTTTTTCTCTCTCTCTCTTTTCTCTTTCTTTTTTTTTCTCTCTCTATTCTCTTTGTTTCTTTTCTCTCTCTCTCTCTCTCTCTCTCTCTCTCTCTCTCTCTCTCTCTCTCTCTCTCTCTATCTCTCTCTCTCGCTTTCTATTTTTCCACTATCTTTTCTCTATCTCTCTCTGTCTTTTCTCTTTTTATTTCTCCTACTCTATCTCTCTTCTCTCTCTCAATCTCTCTCTCACTCTCTATCTATCTATCTGTCTCTCACTCTCTCTCTTTCTCTCTCCTTCTCTCTCTATCTATCTCTCTCTCTCTCTCTCTCTCCCCCCTCTCTCTCCCTCTCTCTCTCTCTATCCCTCCCTCTTTCTCACTTTCTCTTTCTCTATCTCTCTCTTTCTCCCCATCCACTCTCTCTCTCTCTTTCTCTATCTCTCTCTTTCTCCCCATCCACCTCTCTCTCTCTCTCTCTCTCTCTCTCTCTCTCTCTGTCTATCTATCTACCTCTCTCTCTCTCTTTCTCTCTCTCTCTCTATCTGTCTATCTATCTACACCTCTCTCTCTCTCTCTCTCACACACTCACTCTCTTTCTTTCTCTCTCTCTCATCCTCTCTCTTTCTCTGCCTCTACTTTCCCTTGCTACAACATACATCTATCTTAGTCACTGCATGTTTACCTGTCCCATCATCTCCCCCTCCCCCCTTCTCTCTCTCTCTCTCTCTCTCTCTCTCTCTCTCTCTCCCTCTCTCTCTCTCACTCCCCTCTTCGCCGCCACCTGGATGCCACCTGTATCTAACCTTCACTTTTCTTATGAATATGATGACTCATATCCTCCCCTTATGAATATGATTAAGACTGATCCTAGTTAAACATGTTCGTTTGGTGATCGTGCTAATACACCCACATAGAATCATTAAGAGTATGTGCCCATGGACTTACTTAGTTTGTGTGTGTTTATGTGTGTGTGTGTGTGTGTGTGTGTGTGTGTGTGTGTGTGTGTGTGTGTGTGTGTGTGTGTGTGTGTGTGTGTGTGTGTGTGTGTGTGTGTGTGTGTGTGTGTGTGTGTGTGTGTGTGTGTGTGTGTGTGTGTGTGTGTGTGTGTGTGTGTGTGTGTGTGTGTGTGTGTGTGTGTGTGTGTGTGTGTGTGTGTGTGTGTGTGTGTGTGTGTGTGTGTGTGTGTGTGTGTGTGTATGTATATATGTATAAATGTATATATGTATATATGTATATATGTATATATGTATATATATGTATGTATATATGTATGTATGTATGTATGTATGTGTGTGTGTATGTATGTATGTATCTAAGTATCTATTTATCTATCTATCTATGTATCTCTCTCTATATATATCTATATACATATGTATATATATATATATATATATATATATATATATATATATATATACATATATATATGTATGTATGTATATATATATGTTTGTATACATATAATTATATAAACACAAACACACATTCATCTTTATATATCTAAAAACATATCTATTAATGTCTATGTTATTATCTATCTATCTATCTATCTTTTCTCTTTCTATCTCTACATCTACACACACACACACACACACACACACACACACACATAAGTATACGCAGGTACTCGGGGCACCACTTTTGATTTTATGAGTAATATATACATCTGAAGTATAAACTTGTTGCAGAAGAATGCACAGGAGATATTGCAATTTATGCGTGTGTGATGTTTGATGTGTGTGTGTCCGTGCGTGCGAGTGTGTGTGTGTGTGTGTGTGTGTGTGTGTGTGTGTGTGTGTGTGTGTGTGTGTGTGTGTGTGTGTGTGTGTGTGTGTGTGTGTGTGTGTGTGTGCGTGTGTGTGTGTGTCTTTATGTGGTTGGGCATGATGTTTTTTTATGTGTTTGTTTATGTTTGAATCTGTATGTGAATGTGAATCCCCCTCCTCATATCCCCCTCTTAACTCCTCCTGTCTCACAAACCCCCTTCTTCCTCCCTCCCTCCCCACGCCCTCCTCCTCCCTCACTCTCCCCCACCCCCTCTTCTGCCCTCCCTCCCCACTCCCTTTTCCTTTCCTTCTCTCCGAACCCTCTTTCTCCCTCCCTCCCCCTAAACCCTCTTCCTCCCTCCCACTCCCTCCTCCTCCCTCTCTCTCCCCCACCCCCTCTTCCTTGCCTTCTCTCCAAACCCTCTTCCCTCCCCTCCCTACTTACTCCCTCTTTCTTCCTCCCTCCTCACCTCCTTTCCCTCCCTGCCCCCAACCTCTCTTCCTCCCCCTCATACCCCTCTCCCTTTCCCTCCCTCCAAACCCTCTTCCTCCCTCCAACCTCCCCCCCTCTTCCCTCCCCCCCCTCCTCACTCCCTCTTTCTCCCTCCCTCCTCACCCCCTCTTCCCTCCCCTCCCTCCTCACTCCCTCTTTCTTCCTCCCATCCTCCACCCTCACTTCCTCCCTCTCCCCCACCCTGTAACCCCCTCTTCCTCCCTCCCTCCCAACCCCACATCCTCCCTCCCTCTCCCCCACCCCCTCTTCCTCCCCCCCCCTCTCCAATTCCCGAAAAAGGGCAAATTCTTCAGTGCTCTCAATCACTCTCATGGATGTCAGAAAGTGAAGTCCACACACATTCTATCTCTCTGATATCACTGAGGATGTCAGGTTTCTCTTCGAGTCCTTGGCAGAAGGAGAAGAGGGAGAAGAGGAAAAAAGAGAAGAAAAAGGAGGAGGGGGAGGAAGAGGAGGAGGAGAAAGAAGCAGAAGATAAGGATGAGGAAGGGGAGGAGGAAGAGGATGAGAAATAGGAGGAGGTGGAGGAGGAGGTAGAGGAGGAAGATGAGGAGGAGGAGGTGGAGAAGGATGATGATGAAGAGGAAGAAGAAGAGGCGGAGGAGGAGTAGAAGGAGGAGTAGGAGGAGGAAGAGAAGGAGGAGGAGGAGAAGAAGAAGAAGAAACTATAAACATACGAAGTATCTCGGTGATATCATGGTTGCATGACGTCAGCATTACACAGGTTGCGTTTTTGTCATGCATTTAGTGACGTCACTACTTTTATGATGTCACTACTTTACCAACGTCATTATTCTCTTGACGCCAACATCCCTGCCCTTTTAATGACGTCAATACCATCATGATGTCACTAATTAACCAACGTCATTATTCTTGTGACGTCACACCCATTAGACTTTGGTGACGTCAATGCCTATGCAATGATATCAATATAACAACGGATGTAGCCTTGTTACGTCATTATCTTTATGAAATCAAAACTGACGTCCACATAAATAACGGTTTCAGGGTTGTTATGCCATTTGACATCATGAACTTTGTGATGACTTCAGCATAAATATGTGCACTTATGATGTTAATGTATGCAGGTGCACGAGTTTGCTTGTGTGTGTTGCGTGTTAGCCAAAAAAAGAAAGAAAGAGAGAAAGAAAAAAATCAGTCTTTTCAATATCCTGTCAATATCTCCTTTTTCTTATATTTTTTTCCCTATCCCTCTCTGTCTGTCTGTCTGTCTGTCTATCTCTCTCATTCTCTTATCTCTCTCTTGCTCTTTCTCTCTCTTTTCCTCTTCTTGCTTTTCTTCTCTCCATCTCCCCGTTTCCACTTCTCTCTCTATTCCTTTTCTTGTCTCTTCTTGCTTTCCTTCTCTCCCTCCCTCCCTTTTCCCTTTCCCTCCCCCTATTTTCTCTCCCTCTCATCTCCCCTTTCCCCTTTCCTATTTCCTCTACCTCTCTGTCCTCCCCCCCTTTTCTCTCTCCCTCTCT
>BOPN01006668.1:17500-22500 GCA_017312705.2 Penaeus japonicus
TTTACACTTTACGAACTTTCGTTTTTTTTTTCGCGACTGGTATCGGGTGTAGAAAGTTTGGTTTATTCAGTATTGTTGTTATTATTGTTATTATCATTTTTATTTCTTGTATTATCGTTATTGTTAATTTTGTCATTATTATTATTATCTTTATCATCATTATTATTGTTATTTTTATTATTGTTGTTGTTTTTGTTAACGGTCTCATTATCGTTATCTTTATAATTACAATTATCATTATCATAATTATTATTTTATTACTGTTAAATCATCACCCTCATCATTGTCATCATTATCATCATCACCATCGTTATTGTTAGTAATATTAATATCATTGTTATAACTACAATTATTATCAGTATCATTATTATTGATGTCATTATCATTATTATTATCATTATCCTAATTATTATGGGGACTTGGGACACGAGCAATGCAAAATATTATTGCTGCTTTTGGTATTTCATATATCATTGTTATTATCAAAATTATAATATCGTCATTGTCATAATGATCGTTGCTACTGTTATCATCATCATTATTGTCACTTTAATCATCATTATCATCGTCATCATTTTGTCATTATCCTCAATACTACCATGACCACTGAGATAATCATAGTCATTAATAATATACTTATCATCATTACCCATTTATCATGGTTTCTCTCTTATTGTTTCGTATTTATAAACTATTCAAAGATGCATACACACACACACAGAAACACACAGACACAGACAGACACACACACACACAAGCACAAACACACACACACAAGCACAAGCACACACACACACACAGACAAACACACACACAAACACACAGACACACAGACACACACACACACACAAACATATCTAGTGTTTACTTAATCGAGTACCACTTTGCAAATGTTCATGCATATTCATGCGAACTAAGAACATGCATACCCAGATGAAGATAAAATAACATGCACGAAAACCATGCACAGAGATTCACAGTATAACACATACGTTCTCAAACCATGTGTTTTTTCTCAAAATGGATATAAATAACAAGGGCGGACGCACGCATACATGCACGCACACAGATACACGAGATGAAACTATCTCACGCACACATGAAGGGACGCACACATCCTTTCACGCACATACCTGTAATAAGAAACACATACAAACACAGATATAAACATACACGAAATCTCTCGGTGATGGACATAAGATATCGTACACACATGGAGATAAAAACATAATTATGACATAGACATAGTTAAAATAACACAATAGCTACATAATGATAATAATATAAACAAACATAAATACATGGTCTCTCTCTCTCTCTCTCACACACACACACAGACACACACACACACACACACACACACATACACAGACACACAAACACGCACACACACACACACACACTACACACACACACAAACACACACACACACACACACACACACACACACACACCGCGACGCTCCCGTGTAGGCGTTAAAAGGGTAAGGAGAGAAGGTTTGTGTCTCTCGCCATCAACCATTGTGTATTTAAAGTGATTATCTTCACCATCTTGTGTTACTTATGCAAGGGAGAGCCAGAGGAAGTGGAATGATGCAGAGAAAAATAGAATAAAAAAGAGGGGAAGGAAAAGGTCAGAATGAGGTAGGAAGGAAGGAGAACGAAAAAAAAAGAGCAAAAACGAGGAATGACAAAAGAACATCGCGGATGTAAGATGAATTATGGCACCGTCTGTTATTTCCTCTTTATTATTGTTATTTTCTCTTCAGGAACAGGAAGAGAAAATCAAGGGCTCTCGGGTTTTTGAGATTGCAATGACCCTTAATGGCCTGAGGGAGGATAAAGTCCTTTAAATTGCCATACTGTCTTGATAAAGTTGACGGGCGCCAGACCTCTCCTGCTGTGATACTTTACATCCGTGTTGCCCAGCGGAGATGAATAAATTTTAATGCATTAAGCACGCACTTGGCATCCTCTCATTTGTTTGTTGTACTTTCTTTAATAAGGCTATTTAAAAGTATAATCATTTTCTCCACCGTTTGAAAGAAAGAAAAATACTCCGAGGCAGAAATCACACCTGCGACACCGCGACGTAAATTGGAAATAATCGGAGACGAAGCAAGATGGCGGAGGACCGCGGCAGGTACGGTACGCACACATGTCTTTTGCGAGCGTGACCCTGACAATGCCACACGACCACATGTGTTTCTTGCTGGTTTATGAGACCGCAGGCAGCTAGACTTGCTGAGCCACGTTTAATGTGTGCGCCATTTTTACCGCCGGCTCCATCTGCTTGCTTCTTCACTGGCTTTTTTGGGGCGCTTTCTCTCTCTCTCTCTATCTCTTGCTCTCGCTCTCTCTCTCGCGCTTTCGCGCTATCGCTATCGCTATCGCTCTCTCTCTCTCTCTCTCTCTCTCTCTCTCTCTCTCTCTCTCTCTCTCTCTCTCTCTCTCTCTCTCTCTCTCTCTCTCTCTCTCCCTCTCCCTCTCTCCCTCTCTCTCTCTCTCTCTCTCTCGCTCTCTCGTGCTCTCGCGCTCTCGCCCTCGCTCTCTCTCTGTCTGTCTCTCTCTCTCTCTCTCTCTCTCTCTCTCTCTCTCTCTCTCTCTCTCTCTCTCTCTCTCTCTCTCTCTCTCTCTCTCTCTCTCTCTCTCTCTCCCTCTCTCTCTCTCTCTCTCTCTCTCTCTCTCTCTCTCTCTCTCTCTCTCTTTCCCTCGCTCTCTCCCTCTCTCCCCCCTCTCTCTCCCCTCCCCTCATCCTACCAATACCCATCCCTAACCACCCTCCCCTATCCCCCCTCCCCCACGCCGCCCACCCAACTCGCTCTCACAGACCATGAGAAAAAGCTCACCCTCCCCTCCCCCCCAACTGCCGCTCATGAGATCCGCGTATAATTAATGCATGAATGCATGGCGTCGTTCTGTACCGCTAGCTCGCCATGAGGACACCGACGATGCTCGCTAACGAGCTGAATTTCATGACTGCGCATGACATTTTTTTTTCTTAAGAGTCCCGAGTTTCTCTTGATGTTCTCATGGCTCAGTGGATATTGCTGTTGCTATTGGTACTGCAACTATTATACGTGTACTCCTATTGCTACTGCTACTACTACTACTACTACTACTACTACTACTACTACCACTACTACTACTACTACTACTACTACCACCACCATAACTACTACTACTACTACTACTACTACTACTACTACTACTACTACCACCACCACTACTACTCCTATTACTGCTACTGCTGCTACCATTACTACTAACTGCAACGAAAATAATTATATTGCTATTGCTACTGGTATTACCACTGCTCCTGCTGCCATCACTCCTACTGTTATATCTACTGCTACTACTAGGGCTGCTAATAATAGTAATAAAATTCTACAAATATCAGTGCACTACTACTACTATTACTAATGCTGCTATGACTGCTACTACTACACTTGCCATTACTCCTACTACTATTTCTATTACTATTACTATTACTCCTATTACTATTTCTACTACTACTACTATTACTACTACTACTTCTACTACTATTACTGCTGCTACTACTACCACCATAACTACTGCTACTGCTATTACTCCTATTCTACTACTAATAGTACTTCTTATACTCCTCTCAATGCTACTACTACTACTATTACTACCACTATTTCTTCTCTCACTACCACAACAAACATACTCATTACTATTACCATGACAAGCGTGATAAAGAAACAATTGACACTGACAACAAAAAAACAACAGCATTGAAAATAAAGAAGATAATTATGATAAATATAACCAAATAAAAATCCAGATAATTACATAAACATGATTAAGATCAGATAAAAGTGACAATTTACGCGGTTAAACTAATGGGCTGCGAGACCCATGGGCGGTTATTTTGACAGGTGATGCTGGCCTCTTTTTTCTACATGTTTTGAGAAGGGTTGGAGTTAATGCAACAAGCAGAGTGTGCAAGCAAAAAAATATAAAAAAAGAAAGGAAAAAGAAGAAGGAAAAGAGTATCCTTCATTCAAATCTGCTTTGGATTCTTTGCTTTTTGGATGAAACGATTTTTATATTTTTTTCTGGTTCATTGTATGTATGGATGTATATGTATATGTATATGTATATGTATATGTATATGTATATGTATATGTATATGTATATGTATATGTATATGTATATGTATATGTATATGTATATGTATATGTATATGTATATGTATATGTATATGTATATGTATATGTATATGTATATGTATATGTATATGTATATGTATATGTATATGTATATGTATATGTATATGTATATGTATATGTATATGTATATGTATATGTATATGTATATGTATATGTATATGTATATGTATATGTATATGTATATGTATATGTATATGTATATGTATATGTATATGTATATGTATATGTATATGTATATGTATATGTATATGTATATGTATATGTATATGTATATGTATATGTATATGTATATGTATATGTATATGTATATGTATATGTATATGTATATGTATATGTATATGTATATGTATATGTATATGTATATGTATATGTATATGTATATGTATATGTATATGTATATGTATATGTATATGTATATGTATATGTATATGTATATGTATATGTATATGTATATGTATATGTATATGTATATGTATATGTATATGTATATGTATATGTATATGTATATGTATATGTATATGTATATGTATATGTATATGTATATGTATATGTATATGTATATGTATATGTATATGTATATGTATATGTATATGTATATGTATATGTATATGTATATGTATATGTATATGTATATGTATATGTATATGTATATGTATATGTATATGTATATGTATATGTATATGTATATGTATATGTATATGTATATGTATATGTATATGTATATGTATATGTATATGTATATGTATATGTATATGTATATGTATATGTATATGTATATGTATATGTATATGTATATGTATATGTA
>BOPN01006668.1:37500-40000 GCA_017312705.2 Penaeus japonicus
ATGATAAAGCTAATGTTGATAATGAAAATGATAATAATAATAAGAGTAAAAGAAAAGATAATATTAACAATAATAATAATAGTAATGATAACAGTAATGATAATGATAAAGATAATGATAATGATAAATAATAACAATAATAATAATAACAATAACAATAATAATATGATAATAAGAATAATGAGGATAATGATAATAATGATGATAACAATGAATGTAATGATAAAGATAATAGTAACTATATCACCAAAAATTATGATGATGATAATAGAGATAAAAATGATAATGACTGTGAGGAAAAAGACTACATTAATCATAAAAATAATCCTGATAATTACGATGATAATCATAACGATGATCATAATAATGAAAATAATAGGCCTGATGATAATGATGATGATGATAATAATAATAATAACAATGATAATGATTATGATAATAAATATGATAATAATAACAATCATGACTAGAAACAAAAACACGAACAAACCGTCTGAAACTAACCAAGACCTCTGCATCTTGCATGCAACATGACCCCCCCCCCCCCTAAAAGAGAAGAAATCGAAATGATGAGGATAAAATAAGTGTCTCGATTTGAGCCTCGTTGCATCATTAACTTTGCAGGTGGTTCATCTTGCAAGAATCTTGGCAAGTGAGTCCATTGTCGGCGGAGGGAAATCCTGTCATCATTCATTGCAAGGAGGAATGCTTGCAGAAAGAGAGATGGAGGGAAGAGGAGGAGGAGGAGGAACGAGGGAGTTAGGAAAGGAGGGAAGGGGAGGGAAGGGGGGGGAAGGAGGAAAGGGGATGGAAAGGGAGGGAAGGAGGGAGGAAGAGAGAGAGAGAGAGAGAGAGAGAGAGAGATAAAGAGGAAGAGAGAGAGAGAGCTAAAGAAGAGAGAGCGAGAGCGAGAGAGAGACTGAGAGAGCGAGAGAGAGTAAACGGCAGTGCATTCTCGTGTCCTGTATGCAGAAAGATCTCTCTCTCTCTTCCCCCCATCCCTCCCTCTCCGTTTCTCTAATCCCCCTCCCCCCCTCTCTCCCACACACACACGCAATTGCAACATCCATTCAGTGTATATATTTTAAACCCACAATATTTACGAGGAAAAAATAGCAATAAAACACAGATTTTAAGGAGTCATGGCACACATTATCGTATAAAGGAAGAATATCTTCTCTCGAAAAATGTCAAATCTCTTTTTAATTTGTCAGAGCTAAGAATTATTTCAACAATAAGTTAAGCTAAATAATGTGTAGCCAATTATACCACACATGTTTTCGAGAAAAAAAAATTAGACTTATTCTCAACGTGGACTCGCTAAGTTGGGACTCACGACATATATATATCCGGGTCGAGTTATGGAGGTCTGTTATACACGGAATGATAACAATTGTCACAAATATTTACCAATGAAGTTTTTTTCTTTTACGGAATTTGAAAATTGGAGTTCAAAGTATAAGTATACACGGAATGATAACACGGAATAATAACAATTGTCACAAATATTTACCAATTAAGTTCTTTTCTTTAATGAAATTTGAAAATTGGAGTTCAAAGTATAAGTAAAAACAACAACAACACATTTATGAAATATCAGAAATTGCGCCATCTCTCTTGGTTCTCTCTCTCTCTCTCTCTCTCTGTCTCTCTCTCTCTCTCTCTCTCTCTCTCTCTCTCTCTCTCTCTCTCTCTCTCTCTCTCTCTCTTTCTCTCTCTCTCTGAGAGAAAGAGAAAGAGAGAGAGTGTGTGCGTGTGTGTGTGAGCTCCCAACACCCCCCACCCCCCTTTCACTCACACAAACACACACTACTGTTGATAAGAATGCACAAGAAAAGTTTCTTTCAGGAAATGAAGCACAATTGATTAGCAACGGCAAACACACACGCACACACTCTCTCTTTTTCTCTTTCTCTCTATATCTTTCTCTCTCTCTTACACCGGATATGTATTGTAGTTGATAGACACGTATATAAAAAGGATGTTTATAAAACCTCTTGAGTTAAGAAAACATTCAAGATTACACAGAATAGGAAATACTTTGCAAATAAAGATAATTCCATGTCATCTGTTGCTTTTGTCATAATTATATCTCGGAATTAATCTCACTATGTGTTTACGTTGATATATCCTGTTTATTTTCTTGTCATTTATGTTTATCTATGTGAATCTTTTTTTTTTTTTAATTCTCTCACTACCTTTGTTTCTTTATTTCTCTCTTTCTCTCTGTCTTTGTCTCTCCCCGTTTCTCTCTCTTTCTCTTTCCTCTCTTTATCTATATCACTTCTTTATCATCGGATTTCGTTATTCTTGCGCATATAAAGAATAAACATGTAAAAGATTAGAGAGAATAAATTAATGAATGAAAGAGAAAGAGAAAAAAAAGAAAAGAGAGAGAGAATGAGAAAGAGAGAGAGAGAGAGAGAGAGAGAGAGAGAGAGAGAGAGAGAGGGAGAGAGAGAGAGAGAGAGAGAGAGAGAGAGAGAGAGAGAGAGAGAGA
>BOPN01006668.1:55000-56013 GCA_017312705.2 Penaeus japonicus
TTTCATATCTACCGATACATTACTTTTATTTGGTATATTGTATAATTGTATAATTGATATTAAGTTTATAGACCGCAAATACAACGACTAAACAGAGGGACAGGTAATAAGCACCCCCCCCCCCCACCCTAGTGATACCACTTGTACGCCACTTTGGGTGAGGATCATTAAGGCTGTATTCTACGGCCTCGTATACACTTAATTAGGATAAGTTAGGATGATTATCGTTAGTGTTGTTGCTAGTGACTGTGGTTTTTGTTATCATTTGCTATTGCGCTGGAAACACCAGTTGATATTGATTTTATATTCATTGCCTTCAACTTACTGGCCTGAGTGTCTTGTTCGACGTTTGCTCACCATAAACAAAAAAGACAAAAAATAAGACTAAGAAAAGAAAAGAAAAAAAAGAGAAAAAAGAAGAAAAAGTAATGCATGCAATCTATTTTTTGGAATAAATGTTTTTATATGTTTCCATCTCATATTGCTGTACTTTATCTAAGTTATCAGATTATATTTTGCCTACACGGGGTTTGTGTGTGTGTGTGTGTTTGTATGTGTGTGTGTGTGTGTATATGTGTGTGTGTGTGTTTGTGTGTGTGCGAGCAGGTATGTGTGGTTGTCCGTATGTTTATTTTTATTATTTTTTATTTTCTTTCTTATTCGTACGAACATTTCTTATATGAAGATTATCTAAAATTACACATTTATGAACGAAATAACATCAATGATATACACCCCAACACCCACACTAACCCCCCCCCCCCACACACACACACATACACACACACATACACATATCCAGTTACTCAAACATGCACATGGAAACTCTTACACTTATCTGTTGTTCGGAACTTCGATAAGTCAAATTAAGAAAATATAAAATAGTTTATCCATATTTTATAACATTCAAAGAAAGCCATACTTTCATAAATGAATCTATAGAAAACGCAAAATTTAGAGGGGTAACTTTTTCCTTTCATCGCATTTCCTCAGTGCTCAACCAGGGAAGACTA
>BOPN01006668.1:58512-63512 GCA_017312705.2 Penaeus japonicus
GTCTGCTCCTGTGTGTGCGTGCGTATATGTGTGTGTGTGTGTGTGTGTGTGTGTGTGTGTGTGTGTGTGTGTGTGTGTGTGTGTGTGTTCGTGTGTATACATGCACACGCACACACATATTCGTATGTATGTATATGTTTGTGTGTGCGTGCCTATTACAGATGTGATGAATTATATGATTATACATTTTAAGGTTCTACAGATAATATTGATAAGAAACCAGGAATGTATGGATAACTAATTATGAAAAATACAATAGTTCCCGCTTACAGCCAGAAGAAAATGAACGCACTAGCTTATGGGGGACTCAAATAAATTGTGCATCCTGAGTTTCGTTTATATAACCTTGTAGGTTTCACACTGCAAAAAGCATCAGAAGTATAAGTTTTCACTGACCCACAAATATATCTTTTAAAGGGACGCATTAGTAACAGAATGCTTATATCCATTGCAAGAATTGTATTTTTTTTTCAGGGCAACATTAGAAAAGTGTATTTCCAAGAAGACATTATCTTTTTTACTCATTCATGCACCGGAGAGAAGGAGAGAGAGAAGGATAGATAAAGCCGTCATTTGTAAAGACAATTTATGAACGCGTTTGGCTAATGAGACCATTAGTTTCTATTGGCGCTGATTGGCTGGTGAATGCACTGCCAGACGTAGGGCGAATTGTGGGAAAAACTGTCTAAATTCTCATATAGTACAGAGTAGAGACATGGGGGTGATGGCTTATTTTTTCATGGCCATGTCTCACACTGACGTTTTTTACTTTAATTTAAAAAAAGTGAAATCGTTCAAAAATGTATTTCATAATATATATCATTTGATTGAATACGCTTTTCTTAAAAATGATAAACGAATAAAAAAAAGTTCTGATCAAGGAAAAAAGAACCATTATTCCTAACCCTTCCTTTCCTTCCCTTCTAAATTTCTTTCTCTCTCACTTTCTCATTTTATTTATACATCTCTTTCTATCTCTCTCTCCCTCTAAGTCCCTTTACCCAGACATCTCTCATTCTTCTTCAATATCTCTCTCTGTATTTCTACATTTCTCTTTGTCTCTGTATATGCATCTCTACATGTTCATCGTATCTCTGAATCTCTCTGTATCTCTACATATTTCTTTGACATTCTCCTCATTTCATTGTATTTATATCTTTGCATCGTCCACTGTACACTAGCAGCTCTCTGTATCTCAGCAAACTTCAACCTTTATTGTCTTTCTACATTTTCCGCTGTGCCCAGGTAACTCTACAGCTTTCATTTCACTCCTGCATCATTCTGTATCATGACATGTTTCATGTCAACTCTGCATCTCTATATATTCCGTGGTACCTTTGCATTTCTCTGTATCATTATCTATTTCATGATATTTCTGCGTCCCTCTGTATAATCTCTATCTCTCTCTCATGTCATGGTTACAGATATTTGGCACCATCGTATTAATGACCAGTTCTTATATAATCAGAGAATGACATTTCCTTTATAGTAAAAATAAATATATATATATATATATATATATATATCATCCATTCCAGTGACGAGCAAAAAGCTTTTCACCTGACACCTCTCTTTACACGCTTTGTGCGATTACAATAACGCGATATAGCTTTTGTTTTTTGTCAGCGCTAAAGTAGTTTATTTAGCATACTAAACGTTCTATAAAGCTTTGATTTCCAACTCCGTGGTATTAATAGTTATCAAAAGCATATTACATGCCAAGCTGTAAATCATGATTTATTTCACCGAACATTAGCATAATCAAAAGAATGGACTGAGACGCCACGGGTTTGAATGGGACGGTTTACACACATTTTCTTTAATATGATTTTTTGCTTTTTTTGGCCGTGTTCATGGATTGTTTATTTGTTCTCTACATACATAAGAGTGTAGAAATATATCGAATATATAAGTGCTGAAACATTTAACTACAATAGTCACAGGAGAAATCAGACGCAAGTAAAAGCAAGAATGAGTGGCAATAATAGCAGGTCTGAATGGGCGGGGCTTAACCGATGACGTAAACAACCCAATCCGTTGGCGGGAACACTGAACGCTCCTTCTAGCCGTTCGAAAAGTATTAACGCGTTAGGGGTTTCAGATCTTGCAAAAAACGTTATATAGATAGTAGGTATATAGATAGTTAGATAGATAGACAGGCAGATAGATATATACATTGACAGATTGACAGATAGATAGATAGACAGATAGATAGAGAGGGAGAGAGAAAGAGAAATCAATAGATAGAGAGAGAGGGAGAGAGAAGGAGATATATAGAGATAGTTAAATAGGTAGGTAGATAGATAGATAGATAGAGAAAGAGAGAGAGAAAGAGAGACAGACATAGCTAAAGATAGAGAGAGAAAAGGGGGTAAAGATAAAGAGAAAGAAGAACAAAGAAAGAAAGAGAAAGAAATGGTTATGCACTTCTATGTGTCTGCATTTAAGTGTACATGTGAGTGTGAATGAAAGTGAGATAGCCAGTATCAATCATAAATCTAATGTACTTTTGGAAAATGCTATAAACTTTTATTCAAGGTGAAATTAATGCAACCTGTAAGTTAAGGAAAACATCACCAATCTCTGGGCGTGGGCGTGGGCGTAAGCATCAGGGGAGAAGAAAACAGTATATTATATATTGACGAAATATGTTATCCTGACCAACAATAGATTTCACAATGACGCCTCGCCTGTCCTGATGATGGTAAAAGGTATGTGTGTGTGTGTGTGTGTGTGTGTGTGTGTGTGTGTGTCTGTGTGTGTGTGTGTGTGTATATGTGTATGTGTATATGTGTGTGTGTATGTGTGTGTGTGTGTGTGTGTGTGTGTGTGTGTGTGTGCGAGTAGGTATGTCTGGTTGTCCGTGTTTTTTTAAAATATTTTTGGTAATACATATGCAGCTGTGTGTCAACGTATGTATGTGTACATACCAATATCTACAAACAAATATATCTACATGTTATAATCAGCGAATGCCTTAAAGATACAATATATAACTTTGCGTTTCTCAGAACTCAGGCGATATGAAATCCCCCCCAAAAAAAACAAAAAACAAAAAAAACAAGACTCCTGATCAATGAAAATCCTACTTCCGTAACAACACATCAAAACAAAAACAACAACAACAACATCTATATTCTATGAATTGTGAAACAGCTGTATATTTCATGTTCATAGGATGCAATATTTGTGTTTTTTTCCCACCCGTAAAATATAATCCAATACAGTACTCATAACTAATATCAATTAAATTGATATTGAAGCGTTTTATCCAATCATATTGCTCGAACAGTGAATATTAGCTAAATAAAATTTATTTTTTGTTATCGAGAAAACCTGCCATAGATCCACTGTGATAATAACCATGGTCTATTCGTGATATAAAGAGACGTGTTATTTCCACCGTGTTCATAATGGAGAGGGACTCATTAACTTTGTTTGTAGACGTTATGTCAATGCAATTCATTTGATAAACGACTCGTAGAAATGAATTAATTAAGTTAACTGAATAACATATTTGTTTATGTTATGATATTTCTAACTATTTCGCTTTTTCACATAATGCATGATAAGTCCGAGGATTTTAAAATATGAAGAAAAAACAATTGTATCATAAGAATAGGAAAATAAGAAAAAAGAAAAAGAAAAAGAAAGACATGGCGATACAGACGAGTAGGCAGAAGAAGAAGATGATGAATAAGAAGAAGAAGAAGGAGAAGAGGAAGAAGGAGAAGGAGAAGAATAAGAAAAAGAAGAAGGAGAAGGAGAAGAAGAAGAAGAAGATGAAGAAGAAGAAAGAGAAGAAGAAGTAGGAAAAGGAGAAGAAGAAAAAGAAGAAGAAGAAAGAAGAGGAAAAGAGGATGAAGAAGAAAAAGAAGAAAGAGAAAAGAAGAAGGAAATGAAGAATAGTAAAAGTCTTAGAAGAATAATGAAAAGGATAATGACAGTAATAGTAGAAACAGAAATGATGATGATAATGACATTGACAATAATGATGATGATGATAATGGTAAAATGATAACAATAACAATAATGATAGTAACAATAGAGGTGATAATATCGATAATGATTACAACAGCAATAATAAAATGATAATAATTCTAATATCAATAATAATGATAAAAAGACGAAAACGATGAATAAGAGAAAATAAAAACTCTCTTCTCCCTCTCTCTCCCTCTCTATCTATCTATCTATCTCTGTCTGTCTCCCCCTTCTCTCAACCCCCCCCCTTTCTCTCTCTCTTCCTCTCTCCCTTCCCCTTCCCCTTCCCCTCCCCCCTCTCTCTCTTTCTCTCCCTCCTTCTAGTTCCCTTTCTCTCTTTTTCTCTCTCCCTCTCATTCCCCCCCTCTCTCTTATTCTTTCTCTCATTAATTTTTCTTCTCTTACTTTTTCCTCATATTTTCCCATTACCTCTCCTTCCTTTTCTTTCGATTTTAGTCTAATTCTTCAAATTAATATCTCGTTCTAGATTATCTGTGTGACTGTTTCTCTCTCTCTCTCTTATTCTCGTACCCCCCTCCTCTCTCTCGCTTTCTCTCTCCTTTATCTCCTTCTCTTTCTCTCTCTCTCGCTTTCTTTTTCTCTCTCCTTCTCTCTTTCTCCCCCTCTCTCTCACTCTCTTCCCTTCCTCTCTCTCTATTCCTCTTTCCCTTTCCCTTTCTTTCCTTTTCTCTCTCTCTCTCTATTCCTCTTTCCCTTTCTTTCCTTTTCTTTCTCTCTCTCCCTCCTCTCTCTCTATTCCTCTTTCCCTTTCTCTCCTTTTCTTTCCTTTTCCCTCTTTCTCTCTCTCCCTCCTTCCTCCCCCTCCTCTTCCTCTCTCCAACTGATGCTCCCGCCAACCGTTGATCAATTTCAATCGTAATTGAAATAGAACTGCATGCAATTAGAAAGAATTCATTGGGAATTAATGGTCACGATTATCACTCCTCTCTGTGCCCTCTCTTTATCGCTTTTATTCCTCTTCCTTCTTTTTCGTTTGTTTGGTATTTGTTTATTCG
>BOPN01006669.1:0-2500 GCA_017312705.2 Penaeus japonicus
CAGATGTCAAATGAGGTCAGGAAGTCACTGGGATCGGGCGAGACTCTCATGTGAGTCTGGAGTTTGATTATATTAGAAAGTATGAAAGGGCGTGGGGTTTCCACACACACATATATACTCACACACATACACACGCGCGGGCGCATACATAGAGACACGTAAAAGGGTTTAGTCTCCCAAGCGTGGACTCACATTTTTATAGGTCATTTAATTAAGGTCAAACGATCGCTAGTAAGCTGTTGAAACATATACTTATATTAACAGAGACTAACGAAAGGCTAGCAACGGTTAAAACATCGCTAGTTCATTGCTTTGTACGACACTATTGCATTTTATATTATTGTTTGTTTTTTGTAGTCGTATTAGTATAAGTGCCATTATCATTGTCATGTTTATGTTTACTATCATTATAACCGTCATATTCATTATCATTGTTAGTATTATCATCAAGCTTATCTTCACCTTTGATATTGTATCATTATTACTATTATTATATTATTAATGTTATCATTATCATTATCATTATTATCAATATTGTCATCATTATCATCGCTTTTATCATAATCAATAATATTGTCATTATCATTAGTCATTATAACTCTTACCATTTTTAATTTTCATAATTGTTGCTAAAGTCATCATTATCAAAATAATTATACTGTTATCATCACTAATAGTAGGAGTAGCAGCATCATTAATGCCATTATTATCATTATTGTCATCATCTTTGTCATTCAGCATTTAATAACCACAAATACAAATGCTTGTCATCATGCATGTTTTTATAATCACAATTGATATGATGAAAATCATTACCTTGGTGTTCTATTCATTATCATCATAATTCTATTTTTCTTAATATTTTTTTAATAACATAGATTTCCCCAATACCATAATTAACTCTAAATACCTTGTCATAATTAATGTGACTCCGCCATTGTTGATATGAATATAATCATCCTTCACTGATTAAAATTCCAGAAAATGGATGCTGTTCACCCTTTATTCTGTCTATATCCTCTTGTATCCTAATTCATAACACAATTAATTCACTACATCATTCTCTCATTACATATACGATACAATACGTGAAGTAAATATCCTTAGAAATAAAACAAGGTGAAAACAAAGGAGCATCGTTTACCGATAGAGACCGTGAGAGCGGGAAAACAAAAACACATTGATAAAAAAAAGACCTTCCATTCCCTTATCCCTTCCCTGAGCAAAGGTCTAATTTGTTCATATTCCTCTAATACCGTCACCTCATGCCGCCTTATACACCTTCCCTTTTAGGCGAGGTACCTGCCGATGCATCTTGCCGGTGCTAGTTCCTCTGTTTTCCTTTTGTTTCTTCTCTCGATGGATAGTCCGTTGGGGGGATTATTTCATATTTCGAGAAGTGGACATATTTTTCTTAGGTTAGGGGCGTTTGGTTGGGTTATGGGTTAATGTTTCGCTTTGATTTAATCGGATTTTAAAAAGGGAGAGGTGGAAACGCGGGCTAACAAGTGTGTAAAAGAGGAGCTCGTTGGCCGCTTGTTTGGCTCACGTACCGGCGTTTCCCGACCATCAATTTTTATCCTAATTTATTCACTGCGGGTGCTGGCAAACCTCGGAGAAAACGACCGTTATATCGATTAACAAAAAATGCAAACCTATATCCATCAAATCCACGAATCATTTCCACTTCTCATGCATTATTGATATTACCAATAATCGTTGACCTCTTTCTATCGTAACCCTCTCATTAATGGCGGGAACTCCGACCTTGCACATGTGACGCGCCACGTAGCAAGACCTCCTCTGGGCGTCGAAGATATATACATGTGATATGTATATAGAGAATCTTAATAGCAGAGAAGACAGGAGGGTGTGAGTGACAGCCGGGTGATCCATGGGAAGATGGTGTGTCGGCGGTTTCGCTTGAGCCAAATATCTCGCCGTTTTTTGCGGAGGGTGAGGTCATTTTCCAGCCTTGTAATTTGCCGAGAATATTCTTCCGTGATAGCATTTGGATATTTTTTTTCTTGTGTATCACTTTATTTGTTTGTTTTATCTATGCTATTCTGTATTAATTCTATTCCAATGATATGTGTTTATATATATATATATATATATATATATATATATATATATATATATATATGTATATATGTATATGTATATGTATATGTTTATGTTTATATGTATGTATATGTATATGTATATATGTATATATATATATATATATGTGTGTGTGTGTTTGTGTATGTTTGTGTGTATGTATGTATATGAATATGTATATATATACACACAAATATATATATATATATATATATATATATATATATATACATACATATATATATATATATATATATACATATGTACACACACACACACACACACACACATATATATATACATATACATATACATATATATATACACACATACATACATACATACTGTACATACGTATAAGCATGTGTCTTCTGTATTCATATTTACATATAATTTA
>BOPN01006669.1:7500-11642 GCA_017312705.2 Penaeus japonicus
CCTTCTTTCCTTCATATCTATCTTACATTATCTTTAACATCCTCGAATACGTGGCTGAATTTTTTTCTCTCTTTTTTATGATCATATAAACGTGTTTTTTTTTTTTTTTTTTTTTTTTTTTTTTTTTTTTTTTTTTTTTTTTTTTTTTTTTTTTTTATTCTCTCTCTCTTTTGCTTTATTCTTCTTTCTAGTGAAATCAATCCTGGGAAAACATTTTACGATTATGGTTTTGAGGTTATTATTTTTTCGGTTATTTTCAGGAGGGAAAATTTGTGTATATATGATATGGATTGATGTGTATATATAGATATATATATGTGTACATATATAGATACTGATAGACATATATGGACAGATATAGATAAATTTATATAGACATATATATGGATAGATATAGATAGAGACATAGACAGATATAGATGAACATAGATATGAACAAATATAGATGAACATAGATATGAACAAATATAGATGGATGTGAATAGACATGTCTATCTATATAGATAAATATAGATAGACATAGATGGACAGATATAGATAGACAGGTGTAGAGATGCAGATATATATAGATATAGTTTTAGGTAAATGAAGATATAGATAGAGATGTATAGATAAAGTTTATAGATAGGTTGGTATAACCTATATGGATATAGATTGATAGATAGGTCGGTGTATATATAGATAGACAAATAGTAATTAATTAAGTGTCTTTTCCTTCCTTTATTTCTTTTTGATTATGATTATTTTTCCATTTTTTCCCATTTTTCTTTTTCCTTTTCCTTTTTCTCTTCCACCTCCATCTTTATCATCTTTGTTTTTCTGTAAGTGTGTAAACGACTAATGCAGTTAAATCTGTAATGGTTCTTTAACAAACCCCATCCACAAATCCTACTTATAACAATGCCAACCCACCCACCCACTTCTCAACCCACCTTTACTGGTTTATCCTTTTCTCTCCTCTGTTCCCTTTGTGTCGGTCTCTACCCTTTTTCCTCTTCCATACACCCCCCCCCTTTCCCTTTCCTCCCTGGCAGTCCTTCCTCTCCCTTCTTCTCTTTCCTTCCTCTCCCCTCTTCTCTAACCTTCCTCTCCCCTCTTCTCTAACCTTCCTCTCCCCTCTTTTTTTCCTTCCTCTTCCCTCCTCTCTTTCCTTCATTTCCCCTCCTCTCTTCCCTTCCTATCCCCTCTTCTCTTTCCTTCCTCTCCCTTCCTCTTTTCCCTTCCTATCCCCTCCTCTCCCCTCTTCTCTTCTCTTCCTCTCCCCTCTTCTCTTCCCTTCCTCTCCCCTCTTCTCTAACCTTCCTCTCCCCTCTTCTTTTTCCTTCCTCTTCCCTCCTCTCTTTCCTTCATTCCCCCTCCTCTCTTCCTTCCTATCCTCTTCTCTTTCCTTCCTCTCCTTCCTCTTTTCCTTCCTATCCCCTCCTCTCCCCTCTTCTCTTCTCTTCCTCTCCCCTCTTCTCTTCCCTTCCTCTCCCCTCTTCTCTAACCTTCCTCTCCCCTCTTCTTTTTCCTTCCTCTTCCCTCCTCTCTTTCCTTCATTCCCCCTCCTCTCTTCCCTTCCTATCCCCTCTTCTCTTTCCTTCCTCTCCCTTCCTCTTTTCCCTTCCTATCCCCTCCTCTCCCCTCTTCTCTTTCCTTCCTCTCCCTTCCGCTCCCCTCCTCTCTTCCCTTCATCTCTCTTCTTCACTCCCCTTCCCCAACCTTCTTCCCTCTCCTTTCCACAACACTTCCCCACCAAACCCTCAGCACTAAACCCTCATCCCTTACCCCTACCCCCACCCCAACCTCATCCCAACCCCAAGCCTTCACTACTAAATTCCCCTCTCCCCCCACCCCAATCCCTTCTCAACTAAACCCTCTCCCCCAACCCTATCCCAACCCCACTAAACCCTCTTCCCTTACCCCCACGCCAACCCCTAACCTCCCCCCACTAAACTCTATCCCCCCTCCCTACCCCAAATTTCTCCCCCCCACCCCCTCCCCACCCATCCCCACCCCACCCATCCCCACCCCTACCCCCACCTTTCCTCCTCGCGCCGCACGGGTAAGGATCCTCAGCTGATAAGCCGTATCTGCCTATCTGTTAAGGATGTTTACGCCTCCCGCAGAAGCCACGGACGAAAGCTCTCGGGGCGTGAGTGGGGGGGGGGGTAAATGTCGGGGGTTCGGGGAGAGAGAAGGTTGGGGTTGAGGGCCGGGTGGGGGAGGGGGGTGAGGGCCGGGGGAAGGGGTGTTATAAGGGTGTGGAGGGATTTGCTACTGTTTACGTAGGCCTACTCCTTCTAGGGTGCAAAAATTTCTAGTTTGTCATGCTGTTAGTTCTTAATCATTGTTATTATTACTGTTGTTGTGTTCTGTTCTACTGTTATCGTTATTGTCATTATTATCATCATTTTAATGATAATGATGATAGTAATGATAATTATAATTATGACAATGATGATTATATCGTAGATATTAGTATTGGTAATGATAATAATAATATCACCATCATCATTATTATCATTATTGCTATTGTTACTATCATTATTATCATTATCATTATCCTTATTATAATCTTTATCATTATCATTTTCAGTATCATTATCATTATCATCATTATCGTCATCGCCATTGCCATTGCCATTATCATTACTATCAATATTTTCATTATTATCATAACCATTATTATTATAACAACAATGATGATAATATTGAAAACAATAAGTCTACCAGTGTCATATTTCCTGATAACAGTTACAATAATGAAAATAATGATAATAATGATGATGATATTAATGATATTAATGATAATGATAATAAGTATCATAATTATAATGATAATAAGTATCATAATGATAATGATAATAATGATAAAGCTAATCATATAAATAATAAGAACTCATAAAAACAACAATAGCATCACTCTTTAAAAATAGAAAAAGATTTTAAAAAATAGTAATAATAACACCGAAAATAAATCGAAATCCAAACCCCTCCCAGCGTTCACCTAATGTCGTTCGCATAAGGATCTGATGACGCACCCACGAACCGCGTGACGTCACAGATAGCCTCGCCCGGGCCCGCCACGCCAAAGGAAGATCCCAAGGAGCGATTACAGTCAACAACACACGTATTAGCCGCTTCGCAATGAGTCATGAGGCAGGTAACCCAATCGCCATCACGTTTTATTGGCGGGGGGAAGGGGGGGGGGGTCGTAAACCACAACAGCCAATGAGTGATGCGTATGCGAACAGCCTTCACCTCGTCTATGCGAACGCTCTGGTTGGCGGCGGAGTGGTTCGTCCGGTGTTGTGGCCAGGGCGTGAGGCGTTTATGTGAGGCTATGGCGATAGGTGTGAGTCGGTATGGGGAGCCGTGGAGAGGGAGCGTTGCTATAGATTCGTTGCAATAATATTCTTATTAAGATTTGGGCTTGTTTTTACTGTTGTTATTAATATTGTTCTCTCTCTCTCTCTTCGTCTGCGTGTTTCCTTCTCTCTCTCTCTCTCTCTCTCTCTCTCTCTCTCTCTCTCTCTCTCTCTCTCTCTCTAATTAATTCATTAGATGTACTCTATTTTCCTTCCTCGCTTATTAGGTTAATGAGGTAATTAACATATTTCTTCAATAAATGTATTAGATATAGGACATGATGCTAATTACATCCGCTACTAATTATCAATGTTTATAGATTAGCGTACACGATAAATTGCATTCTATGAGATTTGTTAGACTTTTATTATGCATCTTAATACCCGCTCAGTTCAGTCGGACATTTATTCAGCACTCCAGCTAACTACCCAGGCGCGTAATAATTCGAATACGTCATATCTTCACCAACAATATTCATGGTATTACAAAAGGCTATCTTCCAGTAGATCGGGAAACATGAAGTAGCATCCAAGTTTCTTTATTCCGTGTTTAAGCATTCTTTCGTAACCTATATTACCCGAATTTACATTTCATTTTGTCCTTAGATTGTTCCGTTTCTCCGCCAGCGAATAAAGATTATATCGAAAACGCATTTTATTTTATGCTATCTGGTTCCCTTTTATTTTAGACAATGAGGAAATGTTATACTTACCTGTTAATGACTGTGCGTTTTGGAATCTTTACCAGATTTGGAGGGATTTGTTCAAATTATTAAGTTGATTATCCTATTT
>BOPN01006669.1:18018-23018 GCA_017312705.2 Penaeus japonicus
CATCAATCCACCCACACTTCTCACACACATTTACAAACAGATCCGAATGAACGATAATGATGATGATGATAATAATGATACTGACAATAATGATTATAATGATAGTATATATATATATATATATATATATATATATGAGGTCAGTGAGAGTGAATACTATGCTTATTGTAATTGGTGTTAAGAAAAGTTACACAATAAGAAGCTGAATCATTGTGATAATCCGGTTTGATGAAGTAATTAGGGAAAGGAACAGAGAGGGATAAATAGGCATAAACAAGGGAAGAGACAAAGGCAGATAAGCACACAGATAGATAGAACGTTAGATATTCAGACAGACATTCCGATAAATAAGTAGAAATAACCATTCTCTCAATTGTCTCATCACACACTAGTCCAACTCCAGTCACCTCATTTCTCAGATGATTGTTTCATCTTTCGGCGAATGCGGACGCTCTGCCGTTCTGTGGGAAACCTATCAGATAACCCGAGATCTCCGCAAGAAAACGTTCAGGATTGGCGACTGGAGCGAAGAGAGCGGCGCGGGCGAGAGTGGTCTGGCGCCGCGAGGCATCGTGAAGGAGGGCCTGCTGACTGAGGAGCCATGGGGCCGCAGGAGAGAAATCAGGACGAAGGTGCTGAGTTACGGCGTGATGAGAGCGCCGATAGACGACCCTCTTCAGCATCGAGACGACCTGACGGGACTTCACTTACGGTGTGCTGCCTTAGAGGTACAGTGCATATATATATATATATATATATATATATATATATATATATATATATATATATATATATATATATATATATATATACATATATATATATATATATATATATATATATATATTGTGTATATATAAACTGTATATATATATATATATAAACATATACATATACATATACATATACATATACATATACATATACATATACATATACATATATAGACAGACAGATAGTCAGACAACTGCATATTGAAATTTAATCTACTGGAAACTATCAATCACTATTATCATGCACACAGGCAGCATTCTCTGTCCACCACTCCATCACCACTAATTGGACCAAAAGACTCTTGCATCTTTTTTGTTACTGATGATGACTGTCAGGGTGATGAGGATTGTTACTGCTATTATTACAATTATGATAATAATGATAATGATGATAATAACAATAATTATGGTTATAACAATATTAGTAATGATAATGATTATGATAATGATAATAATGATAATAGTAGTAGTGATAACAATTATTAGCATTTTTATTATTATCAGTATTGCCATCGTCAGCATCATCATGATCATTCTTATTGTTATCATTATTTTTATCATCATCACTATTATTATGATTATTGCCATTACTGTTTTATCATTATCAATATCATTACAACATTTACCATTATCATCATTATTCTTGTCATCCTCATTATCTTTGTTTTTATTGTTTTCATCATCATAATTCGTTTTCTCTCTTCCTCGCAGTTCTTGCCTCTGGTGAAAGTCGAAGGCTCGGTCGACGGCGCACTCAGCATCTCGGGAGTCGAAGCATCTTTGCTGCAGGAGATGGCCGCTCGCACCAACTTCACGTAAGTGATCTTTAGAAGAAAAAGGAAGCATGATTAAACATCTGAATTCATCTTAATCTTAGTTCATCAATGAACTTCAAGAACTCCATCAACACCCGTGAAGGAGAAGCGCGTCGTATCGCGAATCCCTGTTGATTGCACATTGATTGATTGATTGCACGATTGGTTCCTTCCAGATATTCGTGCCGGCCATCCCGAGACGGGCAGTGGGGGGCGGTCGTGAACGGGCAGTGGACGGGGATAGTTCGGGATCTCCTGGACGACGTCGTGGACATCGGCGTGGCCGGCATTGCCATCACGCAGAAGCGGAGCGAAGTTGTCGGCTACCTGTTGGGCATCGTGTCCAGCGAGTAGGTCCTTGTGGTCGGGACGCAGTGGCGGGGAGGAGAGGGAAGGGAATGAGGGCGGTAACGAAAAGGATAACAACTATCATAATGGGATGACAAGGATAATGATTATGATGATAGTGATAGCAATGATAATTATGATAATGATAAGGATCTTAATCCTAGTAATAGTATTAATGATAATAGGGATAATGATAATGATGATAATGATAACAATTATAATAACAATAATGGTAATAATGAGAAAAATAGTGATACAAACAACAATTACAATATAAATTATGATAATGATTACGATGATAGTGGTCATTAAAAGCTTAATGTTAATAACAAAAATAATAATAATGACGATGAGGAAGAGGAAGATAAGATAATGATATGATAAAAAATAACATGATAATGATAGTGATAGCGATAATCATAATGATATCAATGTAAAATGGCAATACTGATGAAAAAGACTGAGAGTATAGTGATAATAACTGCTGCTTTCAATATCATTCTCCCAACTGATATGATTCGCTGTACCATCATTATCACCACTATCGCAATTTTAATGATGAATCGGAACAGACACTAAGCTCTTCCTCTCCCGACTTCGCCATAGCTATGTCATCTTCATGAAGAAACCGAGCCTCAGCGATAACACGTGGACTGTGTATACGAAGCAGTTCAGCGGGGCGGCCTGGGCCTCGCTGGCGGGGGCGTCGCTGAGCCTCGTGTTCTTGGTCCGCTGGACGACGCGCCGCTCGCCTCGCCAACCGACCCTCTCGCTCCTGGACTCGGCCACCCTGGTGCTCGGCTTCCTCTTCGGCCAAGGTAGAGCTAAGCGTCTCCTCTCTCTTCTCTCTCTCCTCTCTTCTGGCTTCCTCTCCTTCTCTCTCTCCTCTCTTCTGGCTTCCTCTTCGGCCAAGGTAGAGCTAAGCGTCTCCTTCTCTCTTCTCTCTCTCCTCTCTTCTGGCTTCCTCTTCGGCCAAGGTAGAGCGGAGCGTCTCCTCTCTCTTCTCTCTCTCCTCTCTTCTGGCTTCCTCTCCTTCTCTCTCTCCTCTCTTCTGGCTTCCTCTCCTTCTCTCTCTCCTCTCTTCTGGCTTCCTCTTCGGCCAAGGTAGAGCGGTAGAGCGTCTCCTTCTCTCTCTCCTCTCTCTCCTCTCTTCTGGCTTCCTCTTCGGCGTCTCCTTCTCTCTTTTCTGCGCGAGCACTTTTCACGCTTCTCGTCAGAGCTTCTCTTTGTAAATCGCTTAGTTGGATGAAATTGAAATAGGTGGCTTTATAATCGCCATAGTAGACATAAAAACGAGGCATAAATGCCGATGATTATTTTTTTGATGCAGAAGAAATGAGATTAAATATCTAAGATATTCCGTCGAAATGCGTCAAACACATTGTTGTTTAGATATTCAGCCTCATTCATACCTTTTTTCTACATTAACCGCTATGAACTTTGTTTATTACTCTGATGTTTGTTATTGTTGTTCGAAGATATCAGGCCAACAAAACTGGCTGCATCTCACAGTTCTGTCGCCAACACTGATATCGATAAAGCTTTGAATTAAATAAGTCGATCCAATGATATCCAAAACCATGTTGATGTTAATCATGTTAACAATGGTATAAGGAATATTGATATCATTATTAATGATTATGGAAATATTAATGGTAATGATTATAATATGTTAACGCTATTAATGATAGTTATTATAATGATAGTAATAATATGACAGTAATAATAATATTGATAAAAATATAATGATGATATTAACAAAAATGATAACGAGGATAGCAATGATAATAATAATGACAATAATAATGATAATCACAATGATAATCATAATAATAATGATAATAATAACAGTAGCTATGATAATCTTGATAATGATTATTGTTATAAATATTATCATTGTTACTATTATTGTTATTATTATCATCATCATCATCATTATTATTATTGTCATTATCATCATTATTGTCATCATTATTATTATTATAGTTACTGTTATTACTATTTTTATTAACAACATAATTATTACTGATATTAATATTTTCATTGTCATAATTACAATTGATTATTATTACAAGCGTCATCATTATTATCATTAAACTATAATTACTATTGCTTGCTATTATCAAAGACGATATTCATGATATCAATAGTAATGATATTGATAATAGAGATGATAATAATAACAATAATAATATTTATTATAATGACAGTAAATATGATAATTATAATAATGATGATGATGATGATGATGATAATAATAACAACAACAACAATAATAATGATAAAAAAATGATAATAATTATAACAATGATAATAATAATGGTATTAACACAGATGATGATAATAGTATTAATAATGTCAACGACAAAACATATAATAATGATAATAACAATAACAGTAACAATAATGAAATCCATGATAGTACTGGATTTTTCGCTTTGATTAGACATTGCCAATTAAGAAGAAACATCTAATGCAAGAAAAGTCGTCACAAGAAACCTGATCCTTTTCAAAATCAGGTCGGGGTTTATTCGCTGATTAAATTTGAGGTTTGGGGTACAACTAGCACAGCCAAGCTATATACACATTCATGAATATATGATTAATAGTTGAATTTTCAAGGAAAGCGAAGCATTTTTTTTTTTCTTCTTCTTCTTTTTTTTTTACAAATATACACTCCAGAAACTGTCTCATCTTAGGTAAAAGGTGTTAAAAACAACGGGTGGTTAGGGAAGGGTGTGCCTTTTTACCTGTCTTATATAAACGGAAATAATAATTATGATAATATTGGTAACAATTCCCTTAGTATCCTCACTGTCCATGTTATCTTTATCCTCTGCACCGCTGTCTCTACCGCCCGCCGTCCTCCTCCGTGTTCTTGACCGTCCGGCGCCCTCCGGCACGTTGGCTTGCGGTCGTTCATTTGGTCTGAAGGGACGTCGATGCCGCTGCTGAGTGTGTCGTGCCGAGTGCTGGCGGTCACGGCCCTGGCGCTGCAGGTGCTGCTCATGGCCTACTACACCAGCGACCTAGTGTCCAGCTTGGCCGCCGGCCCGCCGCCGCC
>BOPN01006669.1:40518-50518 GCA_017312705.2 Penaeus japonicus
TCGGGTCGTGTAGCCGGGCGGTATCACCTCCGTACCTGTCAATCTTACGTCGCGGGTTCGAGTCCCGGTCAGAGAGGTAAAAATTTGTATACATTAAAAATGTGTTACTGCATTCTACCATCTTCTCATATATATATATATAATATATATATATATATATATATATATATATATATGGTATTATATTCAATCACAGTCAGAAATTTCCTAAAGCATTTATTTCGTCGAAACTGTTGTTGTTTTGATTTATCATACTTGTGAAATTTCAACAATGATTTATTTGGATAAAAGAAGTACAATATACTGCAACCACTACTTGATTTTTCAGAAATGAAATATTAAATGTATATATATAATTGGATGGCTTAGATTTTAATATGGAATATATTACCACGATGAAAGAAGGGAAGGAAAAGGTGAAGGGAAGGAGGGACTCTGGGAAGAGGGCGGAGGGGAGGGGGGGGGGGGGGGCCTGGGAAGAGGGAGGTAGGAAACTTTGGGAAGAAGGGTGGTAGGGCGGGGGAGGTGGCAGTGAGAATCAACTTATTGCGAAAGTTGCAATAAAAGAAAGGTTCAATGAAAATCCTGCGAAAGATAAATTACCAGAAAAATTAAATGACGGCTGACTTACTAGGAGTAGTTTGTTTGTCAAGTATGTATATCTTTAGCCAGGTTAAATGATTAGAGACGGTAATATAACAGAATACATTATTTTACCGTTCATGGGGCTTAGTTTGATCTGCGGACCACAGATCCACAGACGTGCCACAGTTACAGGAAAGGGGAAAGTTACACGAAGCACCTAAGACACCATGCCTCATTTTGAAGCAGGCGACCAAGTATGCGCTCATTGTCGAAAAAAAAAAAAAAAAAACATAGGCAACAACCTTTACCGATAGCAATGAATTACTTCATATGAGTGTAACCCGGGTAAAGCTCAGATGATTACTGGTAGCGAACAAAACATTAAAAAAATTGCGATCTCCTAATTAATCTGCCGTTAGATTATGCTCATTATAAGATTATTAAAGTTTGTATATTTAGTGTCTTCGCCATGCTGTGAGCTCAGGATGAGACATTTCGGCTTAATCATACTGATTAAAGCTTGCTCTCAGCACGTAATTTTATATCTTATGGAACTATCTGAGCATGTTATGTATGGATGTATTCGATCCTACATATTTGTGTTCTGATGCTACATCAAACTTCTTATGCCGTGCTTCTGATGTGTCATTTTAACGTGCTTCAGTTCTGGAGTTTGATCCTTCGTCATCAGAGTCGTCGGGCTATCACCTAGGAGTCAACATTTAGAATTTGATAACTTCAACTTGAAAACATCATGGCCAGTTGTTAACTACGGCATAAGTCTATGTTTTCCATCTCCCAGCTATGTTTTGGGGTTCGGTGCCACGGGATATGAGCAATAGCATATTTGACTATCTCACCATGGCGAATTATCATGGTGAATTGCTTTTATTCGTTTTTAATATAATGATACTAAAAAAAAAAAAAAAAAAACGTTTTCTCACCATGAGTACGGTTCGAGGTAGATTTCACATTAGTTTTTCATTCTTCCTCTTCATACTGAAGCTAGTTGTTAGATTCTAGTGATGATCTTTAAGATTTCAGTATAGATGCCTTTTAGGCCCCTGCATATTTTAGACCCCTGTGCACTGCTACAGCGTGTGGCATCAGGTGAAACGTGATGGCTTTTCAAACTTTTGCATTTTAACACAAAAAATGGAAGGCAGAAGGATGAACAAACCTTGAAGTACTCTAACTGCATGCCGCCTCTCAGAAATGCAAGCTTAAGGGAGGATTCACTGTACACCGTCTGAAGGTCTTCGTACGGCGGCAGCGGAGGCCCCACCGTGAGCGCCGAGACCAGGTTGCTCGTGTAGAACGTCAGCGTTACCAACTGCAGCAGCAGGGCCGTCAGCACCACTGTCCGTCCTGCTGTCGATTGGAACCTCAGGGTTGTGCCTTCGAGGTGAAAAAGGCTAAGTTACTTTTTATCATTAATTCCTAATTACACGAGAGCATATTCATCTGTGCAGACCTTGTGCAATACGATAGTGAGCAACTAAAGATATTTTGATGCATAATTTAATCCATCATATTTCTAAACATTGAAGAGTATTAGGAAAAATATCGCCTTATACTACGCCCACCTTGTCCAAACAGAGTGCCGATAATAGCAAAGGCAGAATCAGCGAAGGAGGTGGAATGTTCTTGCGCGGATCGGCGAGAAACAAGATGCAGGGACAGCGTGAGAACCGAAGAAATGACAATCACTGTCGCCCAAACGCCGCCCTGAAACTGCTTTGTATATACGGTCCACATGTAATCTTCGTTAGTGGGCCGCTTCACTATAATTCGGTAACTGAAAAAAAATCGTTTGGTGTGTTCTCGGTCAAATGACAATAATTGATGGTAATGATAATTGCCATTGCAATAATAAAAATGAGAGCAACCTTATCAAAAAAACATGTATAAATATATAATAATATAATGATATTACTACTTTAACTATTGCTACTATTCTTAAAATAGATGATAGAAGTAATAGCAATGATATTGATAACAATGATGATAATAATAGCAATAATGATTAGGAAAATAACAGCGATAATTATGATATTGATAATGATAATGGTTAATATAATAATGGTGATAAAGATAATAGTGATGATTGTGACAACAATGATTAGATAATAGTAATAGCAATGATGAAAATAATAAGAAGAAGGAAATAATAAAATCAATGATAATAATAATAATGCAAATAATAATAATATTTATTATGAAATGAAGATAGTATTATTCATGATGATAGTAGCAATAACACTAACAACAATAATGATAATAATAACATCAGTAACAATAATGATAATAACAACAATGATGATAATAATGATCATAACAATAACAATGATGATGATAGAAATGATAACAATGATAATAATGACGATGATAATAATGATAATAATAATGATGATAATGAATATATGTTACTATCAATGACTGATGCGCACCACTCGAAAGATGTTGATAGCCTATACCTGAAAAGCGAAGTTGGAGGGCGAGGATTAAATCGGTGTTGAGGAATGTGTGGGAATGGAAACGAAAATCACATCGGATTATGCAAGTCAGAGTCAAGAGGAACTTATTCAGGAAGTAGGGGGGGGGGGGCGTGAAAGGCAGGTAAAGCGTAAAAGAAGAGAGAAGAAATCCACATGAGGTCAAGAAACAACATTACAGTTTGAAAATACAATAAGATGTATAATTGGAAGAAACACGTTTTGGGGGAAGATGTATCACCACAATGCCGAATTTAAAGGTAAAAAGTATAAAGGCAATTGCTCATATTATACTATAATGTCCAAAATTGACTCAGACGGAATATAAGAAATGTTAACATGATCCGGGTGCAAATATAACCCATTGGGAGCTGTGCGAAAAAAAATATTAATAGAGGTGAGACATGTTACAAGCATGTCCTGGGGAATGTACTGGAGTCAACAGGTGTAAGATTTGATGTGATTTTGCAATACAGACAGACCGGGTTATAGATGTCCCATGTACCAAAATAACTGGATTGCTGATTGATCCTTCATGTCCATTTGATGCAAATAGAGAATAGAAAGAAAGGGAGAAAGAAAGAAATTATATTTCCTTACAGTTTGAAATATCATGAATTTGGAAATTACAGGATCAGAACAATACAGGTAGTCAATGGTGCACTTGGAACAGAGGCAAACAGGAGAGAAAACCTAGTGGGAGAGAAAGACGTTGATCGCCCCTTTTTTTTATTTCTCCTAATAGCTAGGATTGTCAGAAAAGCGGCAAATACCTTAATGATAAAACAAGATGGAATCATTTGCATGATATCTTTGGCTGCAGGTTTGAGCCCGCTTTCATGTAACAACCACCGGGAAATAAGCTCCACCATGAGAGAAAGAGAAATAAGAGGGATATTGATTATGATATCATCATGATATCGTCGTCTAATAATGATAGTGAAAGTATGGAGTTATGATAATGATACAATGCTAATGATGTTGACAACAACAATAAGGTTAGAAGTAGTAAAATACCTCTGATATTGATATATAGTAATGAAAATAATGATATATTGGTAGTGACACTTAATAGCAATGACAATGACAATGGTAGTAATAACGATAATGATAATAGCGATGATAGTAATAAGGATGATAATAATGATAATGATGAAACTAATAATGATATAACAATACACACACACACATATATATGTGTGTGTGTGTGTGTGTGTGTGTGTGTGTACGTGAACCACATGGGCATGGCAGTAGTTCAGTGCAGCTGAGTAAACCATATAATTTATCCCATGGATTTCCAAGGACTCATATTTCATTGGGCAGACGGTCAGTGGTTAGAACCAGTGCAGATTACTGCTTGGGCAATCTGGGAAATGCCGTATTTCTGTTGCCTTGTGAAGGCTTTAACAGGGACGCCTCGAGAGAATCTGAAGTGTCATGTCAGAACCATGTATACAAGCATCGACCAACCTTGAGGCCATCACTGCGATGAGGAAGTCGACGGCTTCGCTGCGCAGCTGCGTGATGGACAAAGGACCAACGGCCATGTCGGCGCCTCCGTCATATACGTCCTTGATCAAGCCTGTCCATTCGCCGTTGCTCACTGATCCCCACTGGCCGTCCTTCACGCGAT
The DNA here is from genome assembly GCA_017312705.2 of Penaeus japonicus. Taxonomy (NCBI): domain Eukaryota; kingdom Metazoa; phylum Arthropoda; class Malacostraca; order Decapoda; family Penaeidae; genus Penaeus; species Penaeus japonicus. The sequence goes on from BOPN01006669.1 coordinate 45,232, forward strand.
AACAGGTGTACCTGACGAATGGGATTCCTTTTCTAGTACTTTAAAGTATCAAATCTCAATATTTCCATTTTATTTGAATGTTCGTCATCTAAAAATTCTACTCGTAAGGCGGAGGTACATTTCCCTGCTTCAGTGTATTCAGGGTACAATCTTTGAATTGACCTTGTTTAAGCTACCACTGTTACATAGCATTTGTATCTTATTTGTTTTCTAAAACCTTTTCATTTTGTTTCATCCTTTTTAATATCTTTAAGATCTAATACTCTTAATGTGATGACCAGAGGCCTTATTATGATCATGAAGAATCAGGGGCGCAGAAATCTTTGGATTGCCACCAATGATTGCACCATTATTGGTGAATATAGGTTACGAAACACTGCATTACCTAAATATTTTGGTCAGGTGTAGAACAGGAGCTGAGATCTGGAGACTTATGCGATTTAAATCCACAGATATTCATTTTTAAAAAAATCGGAGCTAAGCACTTGTGATGACATACTTTGTAGGATGACATTATCATATAGCTATTTTACCAATGTACACACACACACACACAAGCAGACAAATACAGTCACAGTCAAACGCACACCCATTTAGTTAGTGGATAGTCATACACGTGCATTAACAGTTTTTCCTCGGTGTGTGAGTGGAAGAGAGAGAAAGGTTTACAAACAATACGAATAACGAAGTCTTGGTTAGACTTACGTAAAGTTAGAAACCTCTTGGAGTGTTTTAAAAAACTTTCCCGCCAAGCCTTCCACCTGGACGCTTCCGTCGTCTTGATCCCTCAATATGACCACAGGATCATACTAGAAGTAAAACATATGGTACATAATTATGAAGCATTTCACTGCTCATATTATTCTAAACTATTTAATTCTTGACCAACGTCTATCTGGGGAAAATTATGCAACCAGACTCACATCAATGGTTACGCAAGTAAGATGAAGACCCGTTAAATCTTGCCGCCGTTTCAGCGAGTCGTCCACAGGTGCCTCCAGGACACCAAACTGAAGTGTTTTCACTCTTGTCTCTACATCGCTTGGGATTGAGAGAGAAGGGTTGGTCGCGCAGGAAGCCGGTGGTGTCTCATGGAAAGCTTGGTCACCGTCGGGAGGCCCTTGCCGTGCATCGGCAAGTTTGTTGCTGCAAGCTCTATCACTCGCCCAACGACCGACCAATACGAGCCTTTGCTGAAGCTCCTTTGTAACTTGGTAACATTCCCACAGAGTTGCCGTTTTGCCTTCATCACTCAGGTTAGCAATTCTGATCTGTAATGTTTACGGTGCTGTTATTCATCACATATATTGCTTCGCCAAAGAACCAAATCTATGCGTGCGTGTTTATTTGTATGTGTGTGTGTGTGTGTGTGTGTGTGTGTGTTCTTGGTCTGTACGAGTTAACAAACAGTTGGCGGCTTTACCTTATTATCAAGAGGTAGGTTCAGAGGCCGCAGTAGCTCCGGGAACGCCGCATGAGACAGCATCAGCCAACCTGCCTTTTTCTCTTTGCCTGTGAAACGCTGAGTAAATAAACTGTCATTATAAAATTGCATGAAAGCAGAGGGATTACTGATGCACGTTCTTGAAATCTCATCAGTTTTTGTTTTTATTATCAATATTAGTATCATTATCATCTTATCATTATTGTTATTGCCATCATCATTATCATTATAATAATGATAATAAGGATAACAGTAATGATAATGATACTTATAAAGATAAAGACAATGATGATAACGATAGTATCAATACCAGTAATAATAATAATGATAATCATAATAATAATAGAAATAAAGATAAAAATAATGATATTAAGAATAATAATAACAATAATAATGATAATAATGATAATAGTAGTGATAATAATTATGAAGATAGTAGTGATAATAATAATGATGAAGATAATAATAAAAATGATAATAATAATTATAATAATAATGATGATACTAATCGTATCAATAATAATGATAACGATAACAATGATAACACTAATAATAATGACAATTATCTTAATGATACTACTACAATTAATACTACATCTATAACTACTACTAATGATTAAACCAATAATAATAAAAGTAACGATACTGATAATAGTGATTGAAATTATTAAAATATTACTACTATTATTATCATCGGCATTATTATGATTGTTACTATCATTTTTATTATTGTTATCATTATAATCATTATTTGCTATAATCATTATCATTGTTATAATCAAGAACATTCCCATGTTGATTCTTCTTCTTCTTATATTGTATCATTGTGTTATGATTATTGTCTTTATTATCATGATTATCATTATTCCACTAAATTTGATCAATTTCCCCGTTCAGTTAATGCTAGAAGTACCGTTATGCATAAGGAGTGTTGATATGAAAATTAGCATCAAGATGTCGTTTTGCCGAGTACTTCATCCTTGTTTTATAGGAGTGTTTACGGAAATACTGATAGGTAAATTGATCTCAAACGTATTATAAGGATTATAAACAGAATTTGCAAAGAGAGAAAGCTTCCAGTTACGATTTATGTGTACCCTGTGCCACTTTGGAATATCGTTACTTGATATTGTGTGATGATCTCCATGTCACAGTTACTAAATCCAATACATATAGATTAATATCCATTTACAGACGTGAAATAATTCAGTTCATACAAATCATTCAAAACTATTTTTTTTTCAGAACAGTAAAATTTTAGAATTGCAAAAGAACGTAACTAGAAATTAGGTCTTTGGTAAATAATAACAAATGACGGTGAAAGGGACCATGGTATGTTTTCACTATAATATTGTATGGTGAAGTTAAACAACACATGACACTCTTCCTCATTCGGTGAGTGAATACACAACAATTTGTGACTTAAGACCTCCAAGTATAGATTACTTCGATTTTGCCAGTATTTCATGAATACATCCTAACTCTGTATATTCTATCTACACTAACGCTTAGACAAAAAGACAAAGAAAGTCCTGTCATAAGACCAACTACTCAAATATAATTAAGCGATATATCATTGATACAGTAACACTACACGGACCAGCCTGATGTAGTTTGAATGCACACGTCGTATGCAATAAGATTGTGGCCTGCGTCAATAAAGAAGATAGTAAATGCTGAATATATCAAGCAGCCTCGCCAAGTAATCGTAACTAAGAACCCTGACATATATGTTATTTGGGTTGTTATAGTATGCTATGATTTTTATAATTCTCGAAATAATTATTACCCTCATCATTGTTATCTTATTGTCATTATGATTATCGCTATTCTCAAATGATTATACGTCTACAGTATCATTGCTGTTCTGATATTAATATATTGCTTTCTTATTGTTAGTATCGTTGTTATTATTGTTATTGTCATTGTTATCAGTACTGCTGATATATCAATGTCATTATCAATATCATTATCATTGTTATTATCATTGTCCTTATCCTCCTCTTCCTTACCATTATTAACATTATCATATATACTATATCATTATCATAATGATTATTATTACTATTACTGTTATCATTATTGCCATTAGTAGTAGTAATTCAGCAGTATTGTTGTTATCATTACTATTATCATTATCATTATTATTATTGTTATTATTATTATTACTATTATCATTATTAGTACTATTATTATCATTATTATAATAATTATCATTATTATTATTATCATTATTATTATAATAATAATTATTATAATTATTATAATTATTATTATCATTATTATTATTATTATCATTATTATTATTATTATTATTATTATTATTATTATTAACATTATTATTATTATCATTATTCGTATTGCCGTTATTGTTATTATCATTATTTTTATTATCATCACTATTATCATTATTACTATCATTAGCATCATTAGTATTATGATCATTATCGTCCTAATTGTTACTATTATCAGTATCATTATCATCATTCTCATTATCACTATTATCATTATTATTACCATTATTGTTATTATCATTATTATTATTGTAAATATTTTTGTTATCTTTATTTTTATCATTATTACTATCATTATCATTATCATCATCTTTGACATTAATAAAACTATTATCATAATCATCATTATAATTATTTTTATCATTATTACTATCGTTATTGCTATTACTGTTAGTAGCAGTATTATCATCATTATCAGTATCATTATCAATATCATGTTTATGATATTTATCATTATCATAAATATCTTTATCTTTAATTTGTTATTATTATCATTATTTTCATTATGATTACTATCATCACCATCATTATTTTCGTTATTGTTCTTAGTAATATCCTCACTATCATTATCATCATTATTACTTTTATCGTCATTATCATCATTGGTATTGTTATTATCATTGTTATTGTTATAATTACTATTATTATAATTATTTTTGTTGTTGTTGTTGTTTTTATAATTATCATCATCATTAATTCTGTCATTATGAAGACATCTATCCTTATTTTTGTTGTTAATATTTTCATCGTTATAATTATTGTTATCCTTATCCTCAATACCAACATTATTATCTTTGTTTTTTTTCGTCATTATTACTATAATGATTACTGTTATCATTAGTACGATTATTATCACCATTACTATTATTTCTATCTTTACAATAAGCATTATCGTTATTGTTTTCATTATCACCGTAATCATGAATGTTATAATCATTATCATCATTAGCTTGCTGTTATTGCAATTGTTGTTATTAGCATTATCATTCTTGTAAGTATTACTATAAAAGTATCATCACCATAACTAATGATAATGATAGTAACAAAAACAATATTAACAGTAACGATGATAATGATAATAATGATAATGATGATGAGTAAAATAATAATGACAATATTATTGTTATTAATGTCATTACTATTAATAACATGAGTACAATATTATTGTTATTGTTATTAATGTCATTACGATTAATAACACCATTTCTATTATTAACATCATCATTATCATCACTATCAGCATGATCATTAACAAAAATCATCATAATGATAATTACATTTATAATCAAAATTATATCATTACTACCATGGTTTCTATTACATACACCCATCATTATCAATCTGAAGGCGCACCCCGTAATCATAAGATTAAAAGGGACTTTGTAAAACAACCTTCTTTTCCTTTTTAATTTTTGGTTTCCGAGCTTAAATGCATCTCCAGAAAGAGTCGAATCATCACTAACCTCATTAAACAGGGCCAAATCTGCCCTATCATGAAACCTCACAACCCTAAGACCTCGGCAATGCATCAGCTGTTCAGAGGCGCATG
>BOPN01006669.1:58018-60518 GCA_017312705.2 Penaeus japonicus
CACATTGATTATATATAACTCTATGAACAACAGATATGGTATAATTCATTAACCTTTTATTCCTTGACTAAGGTCATTTAGTAATTCGTTTTAAAAACTACAAATGTTTCAGTTTACTGAGGTTGCACTCACAATAACGCACATACACCCAACTGTGTTTGTGTCTGTATATGTGTACACATACACACACACACACATACACACACACACACACACACACACATATATATATATATATATATATATATATATATATATATATATATATATATATATATATATATTTATATATATATATATATTTATATATATATGTATATATATATATATATATATATATATATATATATATATATATATGAACATACATATTGATAGATAGATACAGATTTAAAAAGATACAGGATACACATGTATAATCACCATTAATTAAGAATCATACTAACCTGACGATATAAGACATACATGTTGGGTCCGATAAAACTGTACATAATCCGCTACAAACTGATGTTCAGAGAGCAGGGTTACTTGAGACTGCGACATTAAAAGCATTAACAGCAATAAACTTGATGCTATCCAGAATGACCTCATGATGCTAATACCTCGCGAATATTAAACCATATACTGAACTCGGTATTTCACTGTGATTATGAATGCTTCTCGACGCCTGGCCTCGCAAAGAAGAAATAACCAGAGCCTCAACATTTACCCCAAGTTCCTCCTCATTACTTAAAGAATATTTCATCGTTATATTGTATACTTTCATTCAAATCTCTGTTCCGAATATGAATGAGAAATAGCTACAACTGTTGATCAAATATCATACAGCTATGTTGACATTACTAAACATGATATATACATAATATGCATATAAAATAATTTTATGAATATCATTACATAAACTATGTCAATATTACCAATTACTTTATACAATCATTTCAAGACCTCATTTTTTATTTACAGAACTGCGATTCCGGTAAACAGACCGAACCACCCATTTATCGCAAGAAATATTGGAAGAATCATTATTTATAAATCAAGTAAATCGTATTAGCTGTTTGGGGTGTTTTTATGTGAAAAGAAGGGTGGATAATCAAAGATACAATGTGTATATATTATTCTTGGAATATTATTCTTGGAAAGGAACGCATCCTCAAAGATTAGATGGGGATGAACACTTTTGTGGGTCCAGCGTTTGAAAAAATCAAAACACATGTACGACACACATGCTCTTAGTGCATAGCATACATCTTTCCTTTGAGTTTGTGTAGAGATATAACATAATGTGTTCGATAGTGAAGCCATTTTGGACACTCACCATAATGTTTACATAGACAACAATGGACCTGTATATTGCAAGTGCTATAAGCCAATACCATGTTGACTAAAAAAAAAAATGAATATCAGTAACTGTAAACCGGAAATTGGTGTCTGTGTATTTAACAACCGTCTTGGATAATTTAGCATAGATAAGCTGCGTTTTGATTGAGGCCAGCGACTATAGGTATAATTTGCTTAAACGAAAACACTTTTTGAATTAGATAGAAAAGACTAATAACTTAAGTTTGCAAACATTTAATAACTACTGAGACCAGATGAGCCAAAAACGTCACTTGATGCAAAATCAAAATAAAGTACAGGTGGGAGGCCTTGATTAATTGTTGGCAGGTATTTCATCATTTACATGACTTGCACTATGTAATCAGAGGCGAGCGAGGGGGGGGGTCGTAGAATGTAGAATTCAATCCTGTTACTATCGCTGAATTTTTTGTTTGGCAACGGACCAAAGAATTCCGATGCTGAATCCACGCCATCTTTCGTCTGCATGTACTCTATCGCACCTGCAGCAGGATATTGGGATTATACGTAAGCGGCTAATTCTTATGAATATCTAATATCGAAAAGTCAATTTCGCATTTTCCTTTGTGGAATTATTAATTCTCATTCATGATTAAAAATAATTCAATGATACAGCATCCATAGAAATTTATGCTAACAAAGAAATATAGGGAGACTGATTGTTAGCCAACACCACTAGATATCCCAGTGATTAATAAACTTCTAATCATGATAGGTAAGAAAGTGTTTTGGCAAATGAACTACGGGTAATGCTGTTGATATTGGGAGTAACACAATTGACAGCAAGCTAGAGGTAATGCTAAAGTAAGGTATAATACATTCTAAATATGGTGCCAATCCAGGAACGAAAGAGTGATTGAAAGCTAAGGTACAAGCGATGTTATGGGAAGGTACAGCGCACGCTGAATTTATCGGTAATCAAGCTACTATTAATACTGTTGGTAAAGAGTGATTGTCAGATAAGCTGCAGAGAATACCATTATGAATTGTTATATTTGTGTGTGTGCAAACAAGCTGTGTTTATGTTTGCACTGGGATTCTCTAAAATAGCGAGTAGCGCAAATAACAGATGTTTTAATTAACTGTAATGTTCAAAAGGAAAAGTCCCTAACATGAAGCCTATGCAAGTAATGCTACGATA
>BOPN01006670.1:14303-16803 GCA_017312705.2 Penaeus japonicus
ATATATATATATATATATATATATATATATATATATATATATATATATATATATATATATATATATGTATGTATGTATGTACACACACATATACATATATCTCTATGTATTTTTGTATTTGTTTGTGTGTGCGTGTATCATACCTTTACCTCCATCGATGTAATTTCTCCCTTCGTCCGTTTTATCTCCGCCCATGGGCCACCCAAACCCATAAGCCGGGCGTATCCATGCGCCCCATTATCTCCTCCGAAGATTCAGTGGCACACCCTCTTGGTTCTTGGCTGGCTCAGTCCCTCACACCTCTTCTTGGCGCCTTCCCTATAGCTCCCCTTCGCCACTCTCAGGACTTCATCGCCCAGGTTCGCGGGGTCACGCCCGCGACCATGATGAGTCTGGACGTCAAATCCCTATTCACGAACGTCCTTGCCTTAGTTCAGAGGAATCTGCTTCCCGAGGACCCCCGCCTTCCTCTGCCTACTGACGTCTCTCTCCAGCTGATCCGTCTGTGTGTGGATTCTAACTCCTTCTCTTTCGAAGGACGTTTCTACTCTCAGACCTTCGGTGTTGCTATGGGCTCTCCCCTCTCTCCTGCCCTGTCCTTTTCTCCTGCCAACCTGTTCATGGAGTACTTCGAGGCAGAGCTTCTTCCTTCCATCTCCCTTCGTCCTGCAAAGTTTCTGAGATCCGTCGACGAAGTCTTTGCTCTGTGGCCTCATGCCCCTGTTCTCTTGTTCTCGACGCCGCGCTATCCAACGCCCACCGTACATTCTGTCGTGACCCGCCTCACAGAGAAACTCCTCACCTGCCTGTCCTCAGCCTACTTTACACAGAGGAAATCCATTCCCTTCGCCGCTCACTTCAGCCTCTCAGCTGCAGACTCACCTTGCGCCAGGTGAACACCCTCGGCCGCAACCTATGCCATCCCTTGCTCCTCCTGTGAGAAGCAGTGCTTCGGGGAGACCGACTCTTGTCTCATCAAGCGCGAGCCTCAGTACAAGTACACTATATCCAGAAGACACCCTAACGATGCTCTCATCTGCCACCAATCTGATACGGGTCATCACATGGATTGGCAGCTGCCTGCATTATTTCCTTCTGCCGATGTCCACGCCCGCAGACTGGTGGAATCTTCCCTCATCAACAGGCTTCCTAATTATAGCCTTAACAGTGGTTGATCTCCTGCCGACAATCTAATTGCTTCCCATATTCTTAGACTGTTACCTTACGACAGCCACCCTTCTGACAAACTGCCCGGTGACCTGACCTAACCTGCCGCGGTTCCGTTCGCTGGTCCGCCCCTGCCGTCGTTTCCTCTTACCTGTCCTCCCTTGCCTTTCTTGTTTTCTTGTACGGTGTTGCTTCCCCCTCACCCTCTTATATACATTCTTCTCCCCCTCCTCAGACCTGGAGACGGAATCCATGTGTGTGTGTGCGTGTGCGTGTGTGTATGGTATTATATATATATATCTATCTACCACAAAGGTACTCTATCCATAATGTAAGTTATATTTTTGATATATACAGAATGTAAAAAGGCGTACAATTTCAGTATCAGCTCTTCCTTCCGGATAAGTTTGGTGATGATTACATCCTGTTACTATAATATATATATATATATATATATATATATATATATATATATATATATATATATATATATATATAAGAATAGATAATAATTCAACAATATTGTTCGCATATTCATGATAACAAAGAGAAATGAAAAGGAGTTTACATAGTTGTCCGCTTTCACTTCAATTTTATTCTGCCTTCGCGTGGCACTAACCAACCCACTACGGAGGTCAGACTATCCGCCATCATTTTCTTTTCTTGTTTTATTTTTTAAAGATAGAAGGTTCCACAAGCTCCTCACAAGGGACTTCATTATTAGGCCTACGGTACGTTACTCGTTTACCCTTTTCTTTGAATTCGCTGGTTATAATGACACTGATGATAATAATGATGATGATGTTGTTGGTGATAATGATAATGATGGCGATGATAATGATGATTATAATGATGATAATGATGATGGTGATTATGATGATAATGATGATGATGAGGCGGAGGAGGATAATGGTGGTGTTGGTGATGATGATAACGACAATGCTTAAAATAGATGAAGCCAATTTTCCGCGAAAATTTAAGGAATGGGGTAGACAGCTGAAGTCGACTGACTAATTGACTCCTTGGAGACTAAGCCCTCGTGGTGCCATCTATGTGTAAAAAGAAAAAGAAAAGAAAAAAGGTCTGGAGCAAAGAAAGTTATGATTTAGGTCACAAGATAACACGCAAAACACAATCAAACATACACATACAAACAAACACACGCACACACACGCACACGTATTCATACATATGTATATGCAGTATATAAGCACTTATATAAATGTGTATAGATAGATATTCATATATATGCATATATACATACATCTCTCTCTCTCTCTCTCTCTCTCTCTCTCTCTCTCTCTCTTTCTTTGTGTGTGTGTGTGTGTGTGTG
>BOPN01006670.1:34303-39832 GCA_017312705.2 Penaeus japonicus
TGTTGTGTCAGCTATGGTTTCTCGGGTCTGTGAGCAATGGAGGAAAAATCTTTTATCAGGTCGGAACCCTTGGTCACCATGAGTTGAAACTTCCGCACTTGTTGAAGAATTGCCTTTTTCGTAGTAGTAGTAATAGTAGTAATAATCATAGTATTATTATTTATCATCATTATTGTTATTGGTGATTGTGTATTTATGTAAGGGTTCTGGCTTTTCCAACCTACTTTTTGTTTTTACTCTTTCTTATCTTGATTTTTCTGTCTTCATAGAGGTCGTCGTCGTCCTTGTCATTTTTTATTCTTGTTATCTTTGTCCAGCATATTCATATACAGAGAAATCAAGTCTCAGCGTTCCTTGAATGCCGAGATCTTAAGCTCAGTCGACAAATGCCTCGAGATGTTTACGGCTTTACCAACACATTCCGCCGCTCGCCAATTGGGTTCTAAAAAAAAAAGGAAAGAAACATTGTATTACTCGTCTTCAGGAGGACTTTATGTCTATCGTGAATGGGTCGAGCTGTTATAGAAATTCCTTCCCGCTCTTCCTAAGATTTCTGCAATTCCTGATTTCCTCTTCGTAAGCCTCTTTACTCTCTCTAGTCTTGGTTAGTAACAGCCTCCTGGTGGTTTGTCGGATGATCATCTACTAAAGTGCTCGCTGACCTTTTGAAAGACGGACCTCTTTCTAATTCTATCTTTCTCAATCTTTCATTGCCTCTTTCTTCTTGTTGAAGCTGCTATTGTTGCTGTTGTTTTGCTTTCTCTTCTCTATCCTCTTCCTCCACTTCTTCTTCCTCTTCTTCCTCTTCGTCCTCTTCTTCTTCCTCTGCTTCTTCTTCTTCTTCCTCTTCCTTATCGTTCTAATAGTGCCTGGTGCATTGTCGTCCGACTCTCAGGATGGCCTGTCGTCGCTCAGTGTGAGAGCGAAACCACATCCATAACTACCGTCAGGATCTTTCGTCGCTACTTCCAGGAAGTTAGTGTTCCTCTCCGCCATAGGGCAGATGAAGGACTGAAGTTCAACAGCAATGAGTTCCGGGACTTGATGGAGCAATGGGAGTCCATTCGAGAAGCAACATGATCGTGAAGTGGGAGGGAGACAGATATATGTGAAATATACCATACTGTAATATGATAATAATTCTAATGTATACATCATTGTACTATGCATGCAATTTACTGTACTATATTACAAAATATGCCTTAATTAAAAATAGTGTCTACAAATTGCCTCCATAAGGCATGTTCTGCGATATATGTACATTTGTACTCGAGGCTTTGTCCTGCTCTCTCGCTCTCTCACAAAACCATATATATATATATATATATACACACATATATATACTATATATATATATATATATATATATATATATATATATATATATATATGTATATATATATATATATATATATATATATATACATATACATATACATATATATATATATATATATATATATATATATATATATATATATATATATATATATATATATATACATATACATATACATATATATATATATATATATATATATATATATATATATATATATATACATATATATATATATATATATATATATATATATATATATATATATATATATATATATGCATGTATATATATATATATATATATATATATATATATATATATACATGTATATATATATATATATATATATATATATATATATATATATATATATATATATATATATATTTATTTATATCGACAGATGCGGCGGCGAGACTGCTAGGCTACACTACCCGTCAAAGTGTTCATCTCTTTGGACGGGTCGTGCTGCTCCGAGCGGTCGCCGCCACTATATCGATCTTACGGCGTGGGTTCGAGTCCCGGTCAGGGAGGTAAAAATTTGTATATATATATATATATATATATATATATATATATATATATATATATATATATATATATATATATATATATATATATATATATATATATATATATATATATATATATATACATATATGTATATATATATATATATATATATATATATATATTTATATATATATATATATATATGTATATATATGATAAGGTTAGAGACTCCCTAAACTCGTCTACTGTATATAAATATGTATGTGGTAGCTGTAATGCTGTCTATGTTGGAAAGACCACCCGAAATCTTTCCATTAGAGTAGACGAGCACAAAGGAATCTCTTTCCGGACAAAATCCAGATTGAATAAACCAATGTTTTCATCCATCAGAGATCATAGTGAAAAGAATGATCACCCAATCAATAATTGCAATTTTTCCATTATTGACTCTGCTACCTGTGATTTAGATTTATGTATTTTAGAAAGCATTTGGATATGGAAACTAAAACCTGAATTAAATGAATATAGTTCATCAACCAACCTTGAAATATTAAAATAATACAGTCACCCCCGTATCCATTTTCTTCTTCTTGGCACGGGTTGTGTGCTCTTATTTCTTGACACTTTTACTCTGTGTATAACCAACCAACATAAAGCAAGTATGTATGGTATTTTATGAACCTGTGTTTTACCTTTTTGATGCTTTTGTATTATTCTTAATTATGTTTACTTTTACTATTTTATTACTTTTAACATGTATGTTTTTATTCTTATATTACAGTCACTGATGATGAGTATTGTAATACTCGAAACGTTTGAAATAAATAATGTTCCCTGCTGCCCTGGCTGTTAACTTCCTTATTAAGGCCCGCTTCCCAGCTGGAAGATCAATTGTACAAGTATATATTTATATATATATAGATATATATATATATATATATATATATATATATATATATATATATATATATATATATATATGCGTATGTGTGTGTGTATGTTTGCATGTATAAACAAATATATATATTAATATTTATCTATCTATCAATGTATAAACATTTTATGTGCACTAACAGATACTCTAATAAATAAATCTGCTAAATGAAGAGTTTACTTAAATTGTTTAGTCAACAATTCATGATATTAACAACACTTAGCAATATGAATTTGTTTTGTTTTTAAGTAATTGACAAACATTTAGACTGACATGGCTACGATGGCCCGCGATTTTTAGTTCATCATGGTAAACAATCAAATTATTGAAAACAGAGCAGAGTCTATGTCCAATACCAGCCAGTGTTTGAACGGTAAATAGCATTACTGGGTGAAACATGTGAAGTTCATTACTATTTTTGCTTCAACGAACAATGCATTTTGTTGAGTGCACTATTTGCCGAACACTTGTGCAATATTTGTGCAAGAGTTAGACCCAGAGTTCTCTAATACAACATGTTTTGGATGTGTGTGTCTCTTTCAGAGCTTATTATTATCTGCGTCGTTGAAGTTGCACTTGTTGCTGTCCTTTTGCGAATAATGCAGTTATCATTATTTGATTACGGAAATACGATAATGACAGGACGAAACACATTTTCAGAATGACATATTTATGTCATATTGATATTTTAGAAGAGAACATCCAAGCCATTGTAATACATAAAGCCCTGGTTAGATACTAATGCCACTAATCAGCTGAAAAGAAAAATAAGATGTATAAAATTGATTAATAAGTAGATAATAGGTGTTTTTTAGCCTTTCAAATTCAGCTGTGTAGCCATTATCATTATAATTAGAAGTAGTAGGAGTATCATCGTCCATACTATTATTGATCCTCATTATCATTAAAATTTGTCAGCCACGTCAACAACGTGGGTCATTAGCGGACCTTTACAAAGTGAATAATAACGCTATTATTATATTCGGTCTAAATAAAATTTAAGCTGTGGTAATTTGAGGTGTAGTATTAACTGATAAATAAAAGATGTATTTTATCATTTCACACTTTTCCTGGAGGACGAAACTCCGCCTGATTTGCTCTTTGACAACCACGTCACCAACTGGACGTATGCATGTGGGCAAGGAGGGCCTCCTCATCCAGACTACTCACAGTGCACTTGATGTTTTTTTTTTTTTCTCTCTCTCTGCTTCTATCTCAGTGGCAGGGCATAGGATTTTGCCAATGCTGAGCTTTTGTAATTCCCAGGTCCAGGATTGCATTTTCGCTTCTCTGTCTCTCTTGATTAGCCGACACAAAACGTAACAATAATAACACTTCATTAGTGCTGTAAACCGGTATCTGCTCATAACCTGAAATTGCTCCATTGCATTCCTGCAGTGCCAGCCGTGGATTTATTTCCTCATGGTCAGGTTGATAGGCACCTATTTTCTCCAGCTAGAATGAACACATCAACTCTTTTTGTCTGTTCCCATTCGTGGCGCATTGCAATATGTAGCTGTTTTGCTTATTATTCAACGGTCTGATATCCACGCTAATTTGCCACAGCTAAATCAGCTCATGGCTATCATCCGTTGTGCATTTTTATAATCTTCCTTGGGTACTGACTTTAGAAATGATTCATCCGAAATTTAAAATCTTCTTTTATAGTTTTCTGAATGTTGTTTAGTGAAGAATGGAGTAGTTACTGATCTATGAAGGTCCTTGAGTGATAGATATCCGGAAGCTCACAGAAACTGGTCTGCTTAACCAGTCTGTGTCTTACATTTAAGATAAAATGGCTGCCACAGTCTTCAGCTGGTAACAGATCTTGTACCATTTTCTATGCTGGTGTTTTCAGTTTCAAGTGAGACAAGTTCTTGTTATTTTCTTACTCTTCACCTCAAAAGGTTTCTTGGTATTAATTTGGAAGAAATCAAACCCTAAATAGGCTCCTGATTTACTGTCATCATTCATCATTCGCTAAGTGTGTGATGGCTGACAATCTGAGTGTCTGTGTCCTCTTAGTTCTCAAGGTGTAATTAATCTATGTTTAAACAAACTTTCTGATAATTAGATTATGAATCGAAATATTTGAAAGACAAATTAAGGAAATTATATTCTATACTAGCTTAGATATATGTAAGCTTTTATCTAGTTTCGTTCAATTTGTTCACAGATCTCTTCCTCCTATCACTTCTCTCTCTCCCTTTTCATTTTTCTCCTCCTCTCGTAATAACATTAACTCTAAATGGATGAAAAAAACGTTTTGTTCGTCGCTGATCACACGCTACATTGATGTCCCGTTCGGCCTTTCCATGAGGTACGAGTTTACCCTCACAGACCCTTGCAATTGAGGCAGTTTAATAAGATATCAATGCGTTAACATGATTGGTAAGTCTATTATTAAAAGAGAGAGAGAGTAAAAAAATGACCCTAGTTTATAATATGATATTTAAAGGTTTGCTTAGTCTCAATGGTCTGAATCATTACTGCTTTGTTGTCACCCCATGAAATATGCAGGGATGATATGACTGATAGGGGAGCCAAGGCCGAAGTGCAGCGTAGAGACAAATATGGCATTCTTAAACCCCCTTTCTGTTGAAGTATGGCTCATTTATTCAGAAAACAAAGGGTGAACACACAGACACACACATACACAGGCATGTGTATGTGTGTGTGTGTGTGTCTGTAGGTGTATATATATGTATAAATAAATAAATATATATATATATATATATAT
>BOPN01006670.1:55103-60103 GCA_017312705.2 Penaeus japonicus
CTACACCTCATTTTATCACACAATAGCTGCTGAAAAGGATTGTGTGGAGAATGTTTGCATGTTTTTACTATTTTATCTGTAAACTCTTCATATAAAGTACAGTAACTCCTCTACTGTAAAGGTCTAGTCCTACCCTTTTCATGTATATTATATATCCATTTCTCCCGTTTTTCTTTGGTTATCTTTGGGGAGCTGAGAACGTGTCCATGTGGATGATGTGGGACTTTAAATTTTGTTTTACATAATCTTACTGTTCTTGTAGACTCCTATTCATATGACCTATTGTGCTTTATTACAATATACTGAAATATACAGCTCTTAATAGTGTGCTATATTTACTCTGTATTTACTGTTGATAAATACTGTAGTGGGAAGCTTTGAAATTATGTGCATGTATAACTTTTTAAAAATCCTTGCTCTTTGATGTAAATAATGCTACTACTTCATTCAGAAGAGCTAGTCTCTGTAATGTTGGTTGGATTACTTTTGATAATCAACATTTAACTGAAAGTATTTAGTCGACACTTGATACATGTTTTTTTTTTTTTTTTTTTCATAGGTTCTTCACAAGTGTTATACCCCGAGGTATATTAGATAATACCGTACTATACATGCATTCTAGTTTAAATCTAGAATCTATCAATGAATGATAATAAAATCAGTGGTAATATCCTTCAAAGGTAATGCCAGTATTAGATATACATAATCTCTGATGAAAAAATGATTCCCTTTTCTTTCATTCATTAAGATACAAATAACAACAACAACAACAACAAAAAAGCACACACATATGTGCGTGTGTGTATGTGTACGTGTGTGTGTGTGTGTGTGTGTGTGTGTGTGTGTGTGTGTGTGTGTGTGTGTGTGTGTGTGTGTGTGTGTGTGTGTGTGTGTGTGTGCGCGCGCGAGCGTACATACTGTAAACACATACAAGCACAAATATGTGTGCATGTTTGTGTAGGTGTAAGTATGGGGGGAATTACCGTGAGTGCACGTGTGTATAATTCACACACCATTTTGGACTCCTGCAAACACAGACACAGACTCACAATCCCTCATATTGCATTTGCATGTCGGATCATTCTTCATTTCTTGTTGCAATTTTTCCTCGGTCTCGCGTAGTCTCTGTGGCAGTTCCTGGGAGCGGAGGCACCTGGTAACTCTCGATCAACACGCTCTTCCGAAAAGTGTCGAAGCGGAGTTACCGACGCCGACTGTTCCTACTATTAATGAATACGAAAGGGAAATAGAGAAATATGTGAGTAAAACGATAGCTCAGACCTGTGCAAGATGTTGAAATAAAATATCAGCATAGTTGACAACTTTTATTGGATACGTTTCTCATCTCACATTGTTCCCCGACTACTTTGTTTATTGCTCAAATAACTTTTTTCATTACGGGAATGTCATGCATTTCCTCGTGTTAGAATGGAAATTGGAGGAGTCATGCTTAAGCAGATAGAAATTACTGTCTATTTGAAATAAACACACACAGACACACAGATGTGTGTGTGTGTGTGTATGTATGTAAGTATGTGTGTGTGTATATATATATATATATACATATATATATATATATATATATATATATATATATATATATATATATATATATAAATATATACATATGTATATATATATATATATATAAATATATATACATATATATATATATATATATATATATATATATATATATATATTATACGTTTTTACGTTTTTGATTTGAGAAAAATAAGAGAGAGCTTAGGGCTTCTATGCTTTTAATACTAATCTGAACTTGCATTATGATTTAATACAAACGATATGTAGCAATTCCAAAATAAACTCATTACACAGCCCTTGGTGTTTGAATGTATGCGTAATTTATGTAGCTGAAATATAGGCCTACTTTAGTTTTGTTACAAACTGTTTGGGAATTTTACTTCCAGATTATCAGCATGAAATAAACTGTCCGTGTGTGTATGTGTTGGTATGAGAATTATTATTCCTTTATATATTTTTGCATGTGATTATCGTTATTATTATTTGCCGTGATATTATAATTCGTTTGCACATTATTATGTTTGCATATATATTCCTGTACTGATAATCGCAAATTGACTTTATTTTTTAATGAAATCCTTTACTTCATTTCCGCTGTGCTCGTTGGGTGATTGGCAGATAGGTCCCTGTTCAGAAACCTTTTAAAATCTTATACATTAAAATTCTACGGAAACAACTGTATAAAAGCGGATAGTTTTAGATATGAATTTTAAACACCGGCACACAATAGTGTGTGTGTGTACAAATATCTATATGTATATATATGTATATATATATATATATATATATATATATATATATATATGTATGTATGTATACATATATATCTGGCAACGAGTAGGAGAGGTGTCAATGTTAGGTTTCAACGTTATTAAGTGTAAAATTATGTATATCCAGTGATCCGTGGCGGCACAGCATAAGGTGAAAATATATGTGAATGTCTAGAGTGCATATTCGAACGAAATATAAATAAAAAATTACAAAAGTGTTAGAGAAAATTAAAAAAAGAAAGAATGCCAAAGGAAATCTAGCCCTTTCAAAGGCATGGAGATTGCCAAAAAGTGCCACAATATAAATGAAGGAAAACGTTGAGTTATACCATCTATTATAGTGTACAATACAGTGTGAAAACATCTGAGGATGTCTGAATATATTCCTAATATAAAATCATACCATCCAAGCAAACCAACAGAAAATGAGTCAAACATTGCTTATGCACACTCCAGAGATGCCACGGTAACACCAGTGCCAAGTGTCAAAGGTGACCACCTACTATTCAACATCTGGCCTGAGTAAATTCAGTTCCTACAGTAGTTCATGAGTACATCATACTATAGAATCACATATGTCATGTTTTCAGTGTTCAGAAATCTAATCATGCAACCACGCTGAATACCAGTCAGAAAAATTCCTAATGGAAGCCCAATCCCAAGCGATGGCGTCCCTAACGGTCAAGGTCATACTGGGACGCTCATACAGAACAGGTACCAACTAGTAAATACATCTCTGAAATGTTGTCAGATATATATATATATATATATATATATATATATATATATATATATATATATATATTCCCTACTATACATATTTAAAGAAATTATAATGCATGGGCACATTATAATTCACGTGCGTGTGTATGCATGCATAGATGCTGATATATATGAGTGCTGTGTACATACATACGGGCGTAGACATCTGCTTGGAGTATGTGCATAACTGCATATTTGTATATCTATATGCATCTACGTTGTGCATGCACAGGCCTAATATATATATATAGAAACGTACACAAGTGCGGGCACGGGAGCGCGCACAAACATGCATGCATGCATTTTGCGTAAGCCCTGCACGTGTAAATAAACAAATGTCCATTCTCACTAGAGTAGACCGAGAGGTAGTGAGATAGATCGGGGGATACTAAGATTTCATAATAACATGTGAGACTAACTCAAACAGGTAATTGGAGATCAAAGGTAGCCTCCTGACGTACACAAGTGCGGGCACAGGAGCGCGCACAAACATGCATGCATGCATTTTGCGTAAGCCCTGCACGTGTAAATAAACAAATGTCCATTCTCACTAGAGTAGACCGAGAGGTAGTGAGATAGATCGGGGGATACTAAGATTTCATAATAACATGTGAGACTAACTCAAACAGGTAATTGGAGATCAAAGGTAGCCTCCTGACTAAAATTACTCCCCCCAACATGCGCAATTAAGGCTGGTAGGTGGGGGTATCTGGCCCCATCCCTCTTAAATATGATTTCTCAGTCAAGAAAACGGCCCTCATTCCCCGGAAGAATAGGAGTCCCTGGTCACGGCAGCGATCAGGATCGTTCTGGAGCAGAGGGTGCTAAAAATATCCAGTTAGACCCAGGCCACCTAAAGATGAATTTGTGCACATACAATGTAAGGACTCTGAGAACAGAATCCGATCTTTTGATACTGCTTGAGGAACTTTCATTTATTAAATGGGATATTGTAGGACTTTCTGAAGTTAGAAGAGTAGGCGAAGAACAGATATATCTTGACACCATCATATATTAAATTTCTATTCTAGTAGAAACATATATTGCAAGATTACATAAATATAATAAGATAGATACCTCAGACACCTCACTTGGCTTCTCTGAGTCACAAAATGGCTTCCAATTGTTTTCATGCGATTAGTTATGCAGATTGCCTATAGGAGGCGTACATCAGAAAACAATATAAGAGGATACTAATCTATTTAATACATATACCTATTGTTAGTACATATCAAAATTATTAGGAACTTAAAGTATCACATTTGAGTATAAATGTAGCCACATTAACAGTAGGTTTCTTAGTTCACAAATGCCTTAAAAAGAATTTTAAGAAATTCTACAGTGTGAGCAAAAGAGTAGTTTCTGTAATACTGAAACTAAACATATAACCTAAAAATTATCTAAGCATACACTCCTACCGACAGTCATAGTGATGAGAAGATAGAGAGCTTCTACGAAGATGTGCAAGCAGCTAATTCTAATTATTCTAATTAACATTAAGAATAGGGCGACGGAATTCAGTATTAACATCCGAAACAAATACTCAGCTCTCGAAGATCTTGACATAGACCAAATGAACGACCAATTCAGTGAGTAAGGTGCACTTGAAATAGGGGGTAAAGACGAAAAAGAAAAGTTCAGTAAGCTTTCGGTGGAGACAAAAGAGCCTATGAAACAGCGTAGGGACATGAAAAGGCAACAAAGTGGAGGCTCGGAATAGGGAAAAACCAAATGTATGCAGTAAAGAAACCCAACGGAGAGGTGACATACAATAAAAATGAAATTATCAAAGTAATAGAAGACTTCTATTGCAACTAATATCACTCAAATGATCAACCACGTATGGAGACAAACACAACAACTGATGTTCCAAACATTACGGTAGAGGAAGTAAATAGGGCACTAAAAGGCATGAAAAGAGGA
>BOPN01006670.1:70103-72679 GCA_017312705.2 Penaeus japonicus
GAGAGAGAGAGAGAGAGAGAGAGAGAGAGAGAGATGTTAATATCGCCCCACTTATCACAATCTACAGGTCCAGGCCTTCTTCTCGAGGCCCCTAATCTTCCGAGGAACTAAGTGCATTCGGCGCCATAAGAATGAGCGCGAGTCAAACAAATGGGTCGAGTAACTCGCCCTTTGCAGCAGATATTACAACTCGTTTCTTTACTGCTGCCTGAGAATCCGGTCCGCGCCGACTCACTTGCTTCTTTGGCGCTTGGACCGCCTCCCGCATGCACTTTGTAAACATGGTTGAGGGTGATACATTTACTAGCTCGCTCAGTCCCTCAGTAAATGGTTTTCTTCTTTGTTACCGAGGTGACTACTTTGTGAATGAATGGTTTCTTGATAGAGGAGACAGAGAATCAATAACGAGATCTCATTCTGTTTTATAACGGCTTCAAGTTCATCATAAATTTCAAAATATGAAATGAATACTGCCAAATGCATTTCATGATGCTGAAAATAGTCCTGTTTTTACTTAAATCTATAGATATTCTTATTGTAATTTTATATACTTAAGTAAAGGTGTAATATTATTCTCTTAACTTAAACAAATAACTCATTATGTTTCATCTGAACGAAAATTCACTACTGTAAATTGGTACTGCTTACTTTCATATGTATTCTGTGCATGAGAAATACTTTATATACAACAAAAGACTAAACCATGTAAACCATGTAGTTGCCATATGCAAGATTATTATCTTACAAATTATCATGCTATATTGATATCATTCAAACACAACAATGAACAAAACGAGCAGTGTTTTCGAAAAAAGTCGCACCCATATTCTTTCCCCTCTCTTGTTAAAATGACACCCCGTGCAACAAATGCAATAAACAACCAAACTGAAAATGTGCACCAAAAATAGGCGGAAAGCAGCGGGGACCCTAATTCTGTTCAGCAATATTTGGAATTGTTTAGCAACTAAATTTTGTTGCAACTCAAACCGCCGGTTTTGACCGAAAATATTGTAGGTTTAACGTGTAAAAAGTAGTCATTTGTAAGCCAGGAAGTAGTCAAATGGCCTGCTTATTCCTCACTCTTCGACCACTAACGAATCAGTACTGGTAAATGTAAAGTAATTAACACGATTGCATTTATTAACATACCGGAGTGCAAAATGCAAGCTTATTTATTAGGTCTGAATTCCAAGTTATTGCCTAATGTGTGAATCTATTGTTTAACAATATAGAAATATATATATATATATATATATATATATATATATATATATATATATATATATATATGCATATATATATCTATATATATATATGTGTGTGTGTGTGTGTGTGTGTGTGTGTGTGTGTGTGTGTGTGTGTGTGTATATATATATATATATATATATATATATATATATATATATATATATATATATGAATATATATATATATATATATATATATATATATATAAATATATATATATATATATATATTATATATATATATATATATATATATATATATATATATATATATTTGTGTGTGTGTGTGTATAAACACATACACACACACACACACACACACACACATGTATATATATATATATATATATATATATATATATATATATATATATATATATATATATATATATATATATATATATATAAGTGTATGCATGTGTGTTTATTATTTGAATAAGGAAGGAGAGAGAGAGGGGGGGAGGGAGGGGGGGGGAGAAAGAAAAAGGAAGTGTTGGACAAAAAAAGAAAAGAGAAATAGGACAGACATATCCAAAGTAAAACAGAGCGATAAATCAACAAGTTGAATACATTCCAAACCTTAATAATAGATAGATGAATAATGAGCAATCAAACACCCACCTAGCCAGCCATCCTAACCAACGCTTCCTGCCGGGTTTAGCGATGAGAGAAGCCCACGAACGGGCGAGCTTTTGCTTCCGAGCCCCCCCCCCCCCCCCCCCCACCGCCTGTCACTGTCCGCGTTCCGGGTCATGTCCAGACCTCCCGCGGCGATGCTTTCTGGCTCATCCGGGCGTTGATCCGACCTGGACGGCGCAGCAGTAGGATTCCATTGACTGTCCGTGAGATTAATCGAGATCCTGTAACAAAGGGTCTGGCTCATAACCTTGCCATATCTCGCTCATATGTGAGTTGACGTCGGTTATTGCTTCTCATTTCTAGGTTAGCGGTATGTTGTGTCAACTACGTCAACTGATATTGATGTCTTGACGTTTATGTGCCTGTTGAGAGAGATTCCATTCTGCAAATTGCTCTGGTTATCACTAAGCAGGCTGTATCAGCAAAATGCATTCGATGGAATGTATGCAACTATCATAGTTCAGAATGACAGGAGAAGGATGACAATAGCTTTTGATTCCTCTCTGCAACGAACAAGGCCACAGCAAGCAATAGCCACTTGGAATACTCCGTGTGTATCAACACAGATTCAAATAATTGCCTATTCAGCGCAATGGCTCAACTTGTTTCTCTTTTTACACGTTTTCTCGTTTACGATAAGTGTTATTGCTAGTTTAAATGGAACATTATATATATATATATATATATATA
>BOPN01006671.1:15000-17500 GCA_017312705.2 Penaeus japonicus
ATCAGAAGACTGTCGGCAGAAAAAAAAACACTATTTAAGGTTGAAATTTCGCCACCTGTCAACGTGGAAGGATTTCACCAGCTTGTGGGCGTGGGCGTGGGCATCAGCGGAAGGAAACACAATGCGGGCAGTTGACTAATCCAAACGGTGGCTCGTGTCCCATTTATGGCAGAAGAGAGTGAGACAGGCGCCGGTCTCACCGAAGTACTGCTTCTCACAGGAGGAGCCAGGAATGTCATAGGTGCCTAACCTTCGAAGCAGAGGGAGCACAGGTGTGTGGCCCAGGTACCGACGGAGAGTGTTCACCTGGCGAAAGGTGAGCATGCAATTGAGAGGGTGAAGTGAGCGACGAAGAGAAGGAACTTCCTCGGTGTATAGCAGATTAAGAACCGGCAGGCGAGGAGTTTCTCTGAGAGGAAGGTCACTGTAGAGGGTGAAGCTGAATTCCCTCTCTCCTTCCATACGTTTCAAAGAGGAATGGGAGGCCGACGACCAGCTTCCCTTTTTGAAAACCTTCGTTCATTGCTCTGATGATTCTTTCTCTTCTCACTGTGTAGGAAACCCATTCACAGTGGGGTGTATATTCACTACTTCTCTGACCATCCCCTCCGTGTCAAGAGAGGTGTCGTTAGAAAACGCATACCCACAGCAGGTGGATAGAGAGATCGATTTTCTACGTTGATCTCTCTCTATCTCTCTCTCTCTCTCTCTCTCTCTCTCTCTCTCTCTCTCTGTCTCTCTCTCTCTCTCTCGCTCGCTCTCTCTCATTTTATATATATATATATATATATATGTATATAGATAGATAGATAGATAGATAGATAGATAGATAGAGAGAAGAGAGCAAAGAATGGAAGAGATGTGAAAGGCGAGGGAAGAAACAATCCTTCTATATATAAACAACGTGTTTATTTCGAGATCACACAATGCAATCAATCACCGCAATTAAGGCTTTAGTTGTCAAAATAACTCACTCAAATAGTCCCATCAAGGCAAACGTAACCTGCAGTCAAGTTTTCACTAAGAAATAAATAACCAGTGACCGGAGTGGTGACAGTTATGTGTACACGGTTCCTTTGCTCGTCCGTTTCGTTATGCAGCACGAAGGACCATTCATAGTCGCGTGTCCTCTTCATCTCGGTTATACAATTAACTATATTTTTGTCATATATACTCCATCGAAGTTCCCTTCACATATGACCATAATGCAATGAGGAAGGTTTAATGAAGATGGCCTCTACGCTTCTTCTATCCTGGTATTCATTTTTTCTAATGATGTATTCCATATGCAGATCTTTCATAAAACTTCTGAACATTTTTCCAACATGGACGACAACAGAATAAGCCATTCCATGTAATCTGCTGATTAGAAAAGCCGAAACTAGACTAAGGGGGCGGCAAAGATGTAAGGATGCGAGCATTAATATGCCGAAGATGGGCACGGTGTATGTGACCGAGGCCAGCATCATCTGCGAATGGTTGCCTGAAGGTGATTACGGAGTAGTATGGACTACCTGATACATGATATCCCATACCCCCTCGTGCTGCTGATTACCCGGCTTTAACACCACAGGAATCTTTAACAGGTAGAAGAATACCTGATAACATCGTCTTGCGACCTCTGGAAGCTACCAGGAGCGCCATTCCAGAGAGTGATTACATCACTTCATGTGCCTCTCGAAGCAGTTCAAAAATTATTGGATACCTCAGGGCCTAAGGTTGTTCAATCGATTATGAAAATTCAGGGTGTAGCGGTGTACCTGAATCCTGCAGTGAACCAGAGGCTACAAAGTGCACCTGATTACAGGATCCGCCGCCCATGCCAGGCTACCGTTTGTCTACCTCAGAGAGCCCAAGCCTCGACGTCCCGACCGCGAGCAATCCATCCTCGTCTTAAGATCTCGAGCAAATAGGGTCTTCCCTCCTTTCCTTCGATCGGTTTTTTGTTCGCTGTTGCATGAGTCCGCCAAGGGTCAGATACGGACCCTAAGGGCAGGCAGAGTGCGCCGACATGTCCGCAAAGTTAAATGATTATACGGGTGATGGGACCAAACAATCAGCCCGGCTCTCCTTCCCTAAGGTCCCAGATGCTACTGATAAGGCATTCCCCTGACACCTGAATGCCTCGGGATTGTAGATGTTACCCCTTTTACAGTTGTAGAGTGGCCCTTCGACCCTCGGGGCAAATGATGTCATCGAATTAGTGCAACGAGAATTTTCAACGGAGAGACTTTGTTAGCTTCGGCAGTCCTAACCTACAAGTACATCTGTAAATGAATTGCGATTGGCAGAGATCAAGGGTCGAAAGGACGGCAGCCGGTTTTCATAATGCTAATGTAGATTATTGCATGTTGAACATATTCTTGAAACATTTTGAAGCACATGCACGCCAATATAGAGGAGGTGGAAACGAAAGTTCCCTTCACAAACTAAAATTTATCTCACAGAACGGATCTGAACTAGCCACGCTAGGTAATATGAACAGAAATTCACAATGACT
>BOPN01006671.1:25000-30000 GCA_017312705.2 Penaeus japonicus
GCGGCTCGCACACACCACCCGTAACTCATTCGCGACTCCTCGTAATTACAACGGCAGCCTCGGTGGAGCGGCCGAGCGGCGACACGGGCGAGGGCCGGGATGAGGGCGACACGGAGGAGATCGGAGAGTGCAAGGGGGCACCTTGTGCTCTGACACATGTTGGTATGCAATGGTCTGAGACACGAGTGTGAGTACTGTCTGGATGTGCGGGAGGAGGAGGGGGAGCAGCTTGTGTTCGGATACATGTTAGTATGTACTGTTTGTAATGTCTGTCTGGTGATAGCATGGCGGCCTAGTGGGCGTTTCTGTTGTGATACATGTGGGAATATACTGTCCTGGGAGAGAATGGAGGGCAAGTATGTACGGTCTAGTAGAGCTTACTGTATGTTTATACCGCTTGTGCTGTTACATGCTCGTATCTGCTAGTAGTATTCAATTGTATGTATGTATAGGGATGGGATGGCGTACCACTTGTGCTCTGATATATGTGCTTTGCTGATGTACACTTTCTAGCATCAGATGTGATTTGGTATGGTGTTACTGTATATCATTTACCATTTGTGTAGTATGATGAATGTTCCCTAATACTTCTTGATTATTACTCTTGTGAAAGTGGTATGTTAGACAATCATATGTTAGATGATACGTATATAGTGGAAAATGTGCATGAGAAAAACAACAACAAAAAAAAAACAGCATGTTGAAAATGCTATGACATAAAAACGAAAAAGTTCATCGTAAATTTGATCTTATTACAGAAATGACCTACATATAACCTACAAAATCTCGTAACAAATGACTCCCGCAACATTTTACATGCAATTCAGAGTAAACCATATCATGTGGAGTCTCACTAAAAGAGGAAACTGATTTATTCCGATGTCAAGCCGTCCTTATACAGTACTAAGAAAACGAAAATGAAATGAGCTATCAACGGTAATCTAGGGAAGTATGTCAGTTTAACAACTGCGATGTATTCATTTGCAAATGTTTCTGTTTGTTCGGAACACAAACACTTGAAGGAAAGAAAGCAGAGGATAAGACAGCGGATCTCTCGAGTCTCGGCGCTCATAACTTGGCAGTAACTGGTCGTAACTCGAGTCATAACTCTCCGTGACTTCAAGTATGTCATTAGTTAAAGACCACAGTGAAAACTCATTAATTTGCACGCTTTAAGCGCTTTAGATTTATGCAAGATTAAGAGATTCTTCTCCTGTTTATAGGAGCTAAAAGTCTATAAAAGAAGCTCATTCCTTTCTGCTCTGGATGGCAGAGTTTCCTTGGGTAATAACAAGGCCATCATTACCAGGGTTCGTAGGTCCCAAGTTGAAGGTTCGGTTAACATACGGGTCGCACAGTCGTCGCCCAAATGTTGCCTTGATTTGTTGAAATTTCTGTCCATTCTCGGACTTTTCACTCTCCTTGGCACTGGCACTAAATTTTGCGAGGAGCGGGAACAGCATGATCGATCCGTTGTCATTAGTTACTACTCTACCACTGTTCACTAACACTATTCGTAAATTGCAACACCGAAGACAAGAGTTCGGCAACCGCATTCTAGTGCCGTTTTAAATATGCATACCTTTTTACTGCACAATTGCTTATGGGTGTATGTGCACTGAGGGAATTAGACTATTTGCATAAATCATATATACATGTATACATATAAAGATACCATACAGCTGTATTAGCAATGTTGATGGAAAATTATGATAACGAATTCAGAAATGCATATTGCAGTAAATCCAATTCATATTCATATACTGATAATAAGATACACCAAGAAAAAGTCAGTCTGTATTCCAGTGAAGCTTTCTAATCAATTACTAAATAGAGTCGTAGAGTATAGTTTTTCTTTGATTCTCTGCCCACCTACTTCCTCCTCTCACCCCTATCCGACTGATTTTTCCCTGCCTTTAAAAAAATACTTCATGCCTTTTCAGTATTATTTTTTCGCTCCTTAAGGTACCGACTCTTGGCGCCGTCTCTCTATCAAGAGGGGGATTCGAACAGGACTTCTCCGAGTCAGTTTTTAGGCAAAGCTCTTCCGCCTCTCGCATATATATCCAGCTTTCTTTTTCTCTCCTTTAGAGCTCTTTTTCTTGCATTCAGAGGTTTTCCCTTACATTTAGAATTTTTGTATTATATGAAAATTGTTTTTTTAATCACGTTTAGAGATTTCTCTTAGATTTTTTTTTTCTTGTTACATATAGAGATTTACACTTAAACTTTGACGTTTTCTCTTACATTTAGAGGTATCATCCTACATCTCGATATTCCCTTTTTACTTTCGAACCTTATCTCTTGCCTTCAGACATTTCACTTTACATTTCGAAGTGCTCTCGCAAACGCTGACCTTATCTCTCGCATTCGCATCGGACCTCCTAGAATTTACACCGAAATATAAGTTTCCATCCCTTGTCCCGCTACAGCTGCCTACTAATCAAGACCACGGCCATCTATCTTCCCATGTGTCATATTAAAATTCATAGTGCTACCGGACCTCACGGCCCTCCCAGCCCTCCCCTCCCCCTCTCCCCCGCCCACCGGTCTTCCACCCTAGCCAGTCTGCACGCCCTGAAAAGGCCCGCGGCGATCGCTAGTCCCTTTCTGCAGGGTTCTCTGGGCGGCGGGTTTCACCTTGGTTTTGTTATTATAGTTATCATTGTTACTATCAGCTTCATTATTATCTAGATTTCTCTTTATGATGTTTTACTTATCATTTTAATTTGTCATAATTTATTATTATTATCATTATAATAATTAT
Source organism: Penaeus japonicus (assembly GCA_017312705.2). NCBI lineage: Eukaryota > Metazoa > Arthropoda > Malacostraca > Decapoda > Penaeidae > Penaeus > Penaeus japonicus. The sequence goes on from BOPN01006671.1 coordinate 27,768, forward strand.
TACAGTTGTTGTTATCATCATCATTTCTATTACTGTTCTTATCTCTATTATCATTACCATCTTTGTTATCAATATTACTATTGCCATCACCATGATCATTATCACTGTTATTACCAATTGTTGTGGAAGTAGTAGAACTGGTAACATCATCATAATGATGTTTAATGTTATTTCCATTGCCGCAAGCCCATAATTAGTTTATTAAAGCTGAATAGAAATTTTGATATAATGATTTTCTAAAGATTATCTAGATAATTTCAAATGATAAGTGTCACTTAAATATTCCATATACAAATGTATTTGGAAAAAAAAAATAGAATTTGCATATTTGACGAGATGCGATAGTAATCTACGGATATACCACGCCACTTTTCATTGCTGTTTATTCATTATCCGTTTTCTTATCTGCTGTTTCTTGTATTGATAGGTACACTGAAGCTAAAGTTTTTAAATGTAAGTCTTTATGACAGAAGTACACTAATAGGAGCGATGAAACGCGACTGGAAATCGTCTAAGTGCGAACAAAAATAAAGTAAATTGAGTCAATGATGCTAATTTTTTTCCACTATAGAATACAAACACATCATTATAAATCATTGCTAAACGCACTTATATATATATATATATATATATATATATATATATATATATATATATATATATATATATATATATATATATATATATATATATATATATATATATATATATATATATATATATATATATATATATATATATATATATATATATACATGTATATACACACACATATACAAACACACACACACACACACACACACACACACATATATATATATATATATATATATATATATATATATGTATATATATATATATATATATATATATATATATATATATATATATATATATATATATAATAATAATAATAAAATACTGCCGCAACATGTTTTTCCTTTCATATTGTGGCAGTGTTTTATTTGCTCTGTATTGTGCACGTTCCTGTGTTTGTGTTGTGATTCGTATATATATATATATATATATATATATATATATATATATATATATATATATATATATATATATATATATGTGTGTGTGTGTGTGTGTGTGTGTGTGTGTGTGTGTGTGTGTGTGTGTGTGTGAGTGTGGGTGTGTATGTGAGTGTAGGTGTGTATGTGAGTGTAGGTGTGTATGTGAGTGTAGGTGTGTATGTGAGTGTAGGTGTGTATGTGAGTGTAGGTGTGTATGTGAGTGTAGGTGCATATACATATATATACATATATATATATATATATATGCATATATTACAACCTACTGTAAAGTAATGTCAAAGAAAGCCTTAATATAGCTAACTACTCTTTTGTGACCAATACTTATTCCCAGACATGCTCTATTGCTTGCAGATGTTCTGTTCCTCGCGTCGACCACTCGTTGCCCTCTCTCCTCACGTGCTCCTTGTTCTATACTCTCCGTTCGTCTATCCTTCCTCTTCAACGTCTCTAATTCCAGGTTAACACGACAAGGATTGTGTTATTGGATGAAATCGAGTAACTTCTTTGATATTACAATTTTCATGAATTCTTCTCTTTACCATTACTACAAAATAAAACGTGAAAAGTAATTAGTTTCTCGGAGAGTTTTCAAAGGTGCGCAGACACGGCTACCGAATGCAGTATACAAGAAGCTTTGTATGTCAGAATCATGCATGCGTTAAACAAGTTTGACGTACATGCGACTACTTCCTGTATAGTAGTAGTACTCATCTGATGAATGTAATAAAATGATACCATTACACTCTGTAACTTTTACTTCATTTTGATTTTGGTCATCAAGTGTTATTTCTTAATTGTTTCTGTCTAGAAAGCAAAGGAAATGACTATTATAGTCTCCAGACTTTGTTTTGTAACCGTCATCTCTCGCCCCAGTGCCACACTATCCTGAGCCCCCCGTTCCCCCTCCTCCAAAGAGAGAGCAATCGTCCTCAAAAAAGAGTAGCAAATTAGAAGAGGGTTGAATACTTGATCCAGATTACATTAGTGTGGCCGAGGAGAGAAACCCACACAACCCCAACCAAAAAGAACTCAAAAGCTTGATCATAGACCTTGGTCCCACCAGGTCCAATGCCGAGCTTTTGAAGTCGAGACTCAAGCAATGGAAATTGTACTGGAACAAGTGTGTATGCCACATAACAGATAAAGCGTCATCAATCTTTTTCACGCTCCTTCACCCGTCACAAAAGGAGTTG
>BOPN01006671.1:37500-40000 GCA_017312705.2 Penaeus japonicus
TATAGCCTACGTATAGATTACCTGGCTAATTAAAGCCTTTAACTTTTAATGAAGGCAATATATCTCCTTATTCTTGCTGGGCCAAGCTATTTAAGCTAATTAGTGACAATCAGGTAGATGTTTAGCATTTTGTTTTATTTTAGTATCTTTAATATATTATATACATTGCAGCGTAGGTATATTATAGCAAAAGTAATATCGACGATCCAATATATAATGAATAATTACCCGTGTGTGTGTATGTGTGTGTGTGTGTGTGTGTGTGTGTGTATGTGTTGTGTGGTGTGTATGTGTGATCGCACGTATGTGTACGCGTTCTAAGCGAGTATGGGATCAGCGTTAACATGAAGAGAGGTTATGTCTGACACTTAACCATCTTGTTAATAACTTTAACGGAACAATTAGTTCACAGAAAGGGAAGAACTAGTGTCTCTGGTCATTAGCGTTAAATCGTGATTGTAAAATAGAACTAAGCCAAATAGTGTTTGCATCCACATATAGATGCGTCCTTCAATACAGCATCATATTCCCAGGTATGCAAACAATACCCATTCATCTGCGAATGATCAGCCTCACCACAATCAGTCACTGTAATCCCGTTATGTATGGCGCATGACTTACCTTTGATGGATTAGATATATTTCAAAGCATTCTCTAAAAATATCCTCTCCTTTCCGCGCAGATTTATCTTAATTGTTGAAATCTTTGCAAAGCATTTTGATACGTATCGTGCGCAGTGGCTCCGAGCGCTCTCCGTGTGTACGAGTCACAGGTGGCAGTGTCTGATTACAGGAGATAATCGGTCAGCCGTCACATTAATCCCTATTTGACGTCTAGCTTGATTATAATAAACTGAAGTGTACTGTAAAGTACACGCACCTAAATAAACTGGAAATATCTGCCTAGTATCTTAAAGAGCTAACATATAATTTGTGATACTTTATCTTTTGAGGGCGGGTATGTTTTTTTTTTTTTTTTTTTTTTCTGTGTATACATATATGTGTATATGCGCGCGCACACACGCACACGCACACACACACGCACACACACATATATATATATATATATATATATATATATATATATATACATATATATACATATATATATATATATATATATACATATATATATATATATATATATACATATATATATATATATATATATATATATATATATATGTGTGTGTGTGTGTGTGTGTGTGTGTGTGTGTGTGTGTGTGTGTGTGTGTGTGTGTGTGTGTCTGTGTTTGTGTGTGTGTGTAAATATATATACATATGTATATATATATATATATATATATATATATATATATATATATATATATATATATATGCATATGTACGTAGAAAATACAGAACTGCACCAAATAATGGTAAAATAGACTCAACAACAAGACTTTGTGCCTTTCTACAAAAAGGCAATATTTCTCGTCTTTGTTAAGTGTCTCATTCGAAGACAGTCATATAAACAGCTGTAGTAAACAAGCCATGGCTGAAAGTGACAGCCACACATGTTTTATCTGACCTGAACTTACACTGATAGCCAATGTTACAGTTCAGATTTTACTAATGATGAGAATTCGCTTTTTCCCCTTCGTTAAAATGGTCGTATAATTGCTTTTAACAATATTCTATTTGATTTGGTATTGTGTACCATCACTACGGCTATCGGATTTCTCCACTTTCTTTTAGCGGCCATCTAAGGAGACTTTCTTTCTTACAAACCTGCCTCTCCCTTTCTTCCATGCCCTATCCCTGGTTTTCTTTCAATGCAACACACCTTAGACCGAGAAAAATGGCTTTAAGTATATTATTAAGAGTTACCACTAAATGGTCACTGACCCGTAACACTTTGGGTCTGTATAATATTCTCGGATTTTCTTCTGCTTTAACGACATCGGTGTTGTATTCACGCAATTTAGAAATTACCTGCACGGTGCAAATGCCTGTCAGAGAAAATAACAAAGGGAATGTTATCAGATGTCGTAATTTCTTTAGTGTAATTAGCTGGCTGTATTACCCGTGTTTCGTCGTTAGGAGAGAAAAAAGAATCAAAATTTTATATGATAATCTCTGGGAAAAAATGAATAAAAGCTCAAGGCGATGGATTCCTTGACAGGATATCCGTGACCTAGAAACAAGCTGTGACTCCATTTTTTCCTTTTTTTATCTGTCGGCACTTAATTTGACGTAAAGACCATTGTCGGGTAAGAGGTCTTACGGCGGAAAGATGAACAATCTTGTAGGGATATCATGCGATTAATTGATTTTATGGAGATATTTCGACTTTTTCTCGAGAGCCAACTCTGCTGTCAGCTTCGGGCCCATTCATCATTACAAACAGCTAGCCAACACCCGCAGCTGTCTTGTTACGAGAGCTCAAGACATTGGTTGGACGCAAAGCTCAGAATAGCTATCTTGCTATGTATTGAAACTGCGCAGTGCCTCTTAACCAGAAGGTAGGGATACTCTCTGTGAGCCGCTGAAATATTATC
>BOPN01006671.1:47500-55000 GCA_017312705.2 Penaeus japonicus
TCCATCTTCCTCGTGCACCACCACAGCCCTTCCCACGTAGCCGGCCCAATACTCCTGAACGTGTTGGGTGCCTCCCATCTTTGCAGCCACAGCCGGAGCAATATCATTTGCCTCCAGTTTCGTCACACCAGCCCTCAGTGGATGCAGGAAGGTGTTCTAGAAGTCAGGTACCGCACTGCAGAGATTGTACCAGCACCCACTGTCCATCTGCACAAGCCTCCAGCACCACCCAAGTATCATACGTGTTCACCAAGGAGAAGGTGCCTCTTTTCAAAGGTGATGCAACTGCCTCTCAGCCTCTTAAAAAGAATCAAGAGATTGAAGGGTGGATACGGGCTATAGAGAATGTGGTAAAACCATCCACTTCAGAGGCCTACATTCAAGCAGCCCGTGCGAATTGCAGAGGTCCTGCCGAGTTGATCATAAACTCTCCTCTCTTTGATCACATCGCGGAATGGGAGACCTTCAAAGCAGCTTTACGCAGTAAGTTCCGAGGCACTTATACCGCTGCAGATTTTTATAAAGTCCTTTATGAAAATCGTATGACCTCAGGACAGGCCCCCATGGACTACTTCCTTCAGCTTGAGGGTAGTGTATATCAGGGATATCGTGATCATCGTGAAGCCATAGGAGATCCTGCCGAGTTAGTCAGGAGGGTTTTTCTTAGCGGCATTCCAGCTTGGCTGCGAGACTTCCTTGCCCTGAAGGAGGATGGGAGCCCTACCCAAATGGCTGAAGCTGCTCAGCGAATTTGGAATTCGCGTAATGGTATCAGACATGATGACAGTCAATCACCAGATTTTCACCGTCACCCTGACCGTCCTCCACGTGCCCGTGATCATTATGCGATGCCTGTATCGGCTGATAATTCGTGTATGCACTCATCCTTCCCAGTAGCAGTCCAAGGAAAGTGGTGCAACTATCACAAGGTCTCCACCCATAACTCGGCTGAGTGTCGTGTTATGTCTGCTAATAACCCAAATGCTCAATCCTCAGCCAGCCGCCTGTGTTACCAATGCAAGAGACCAGGTCATTTTGCCAAAGACTGTCCCTTTCAGCCATGCCAGGGCAATGGTGCTCCCAGAGCCGCGGGCAGAACCACCTCGGGGAGCCACCAACATTCAAGCTGTGACCAAAACAGTAGCCACAATGACCACTCTGGGTCCCGTGGGACGGCCACTCGTGGCACTCAATGTTGATGATGCTACCGCTGTATGCTTCATCGACACAGGTTCAGAGGTTACAATCATCAAGCCACAGACCCTTCAGCTGATTGATCCCCAAGGTTGCGCCACGCCGGAAGGAAACCACCCATCAACTTAGAGGTGTAACAGGCAAGTCTCTGGATGCCTGTAGTGAGGTAACTTTGACCTTCAGTTCGATACACTGAAAATACGCCATCAAGTAACTGTGTGCGATGTCCAGTTTCCTGGTGACATCCTCCTAGGAATGGACTCATCAAGAACTTCTTTCAGCCTGTCATCCAGTTTGCAAGACAACTGGGCATGCCTCACCCTGGAAGGTCGGACTTTTTCCGTCACCTACACTGACGTCTGTTCATTACAGCTCTGTCTTGTAAATGTGGAAGATTCGCCAATGGTAACAGATCCTGCTTTGATTAGATGCAGTTCCTCGTCTTCCTCTGCTGTTTCACAATCCATCAAGGACCCTTCATCTGCTACAGTACACCTCCGACAGACCACGGAGCTCCCACCACATGCTGGGCGTTTCCTGGAGGGTACGATCGAGAAGTCTGGCCCTAGTGATGGAGATATTCTTCTGATGCCCCAAGTTTCAGCTGTGTGCACCTCTCCCTACTTAGTTACTACAGCCTCTAAACGCCGTTGCCCTGTGTGGGTAGTGAATCATACGGCAAGACCTGTACGACTGACACAGGGAACACGCTTGGGAACGGTTACTGCTGTTGAAGAAATCTACACCACTGATACATCACAAGCTGTGCCACAGAATCCAGTTGCTGCTGGGAATACAGATCCCATCGAAGCTGAGTTCTGGGAGGACAGTGAGGAAGCGGCAGACTTTTCATGGGAAGAAGACCTCTTTGATCAGATGTATGGTCTGGAAGATTTTGGCTACTGTGACGACCAGGAACTGTTTCCAGATGAACTACCACCTTCATTGGCCCTTGCTGCAGTGGAAGCAGTGGAAGGTCTGAAGGATCTGCCTCATCCAGTCTCAGAAGGACTTGCGCCAGATCTACAGCACTTGGAAGAAGCCCAGCGCCAGGAGATGCAGTCACTCCTTCATCGCTACCAGGATCTTTTTGATGGGGGAGAGGAAGCAGTTGGTCACATTCCAGGTGTTCAACACCAGATTAACACTGGTGATGCCGCTCCTGTGTGCACTCGGCAATGGAGGCTCCCTCAGGCAACCCGCAGTATCATCCGAGAACAGTGTGACTCCATGCTCAGGCAAGGTGTAATTGAGCCTTCAACATCACCATGGCTCAGCCCTGTGGTGTTGGTTAAGAAGAAGGGTGGATCACTCCGGTTTTGTGTAGATTACCGTAATTTAAATGCAGTCACCACAGGCGACACATATCCACTACCTCGCATTGATGAACTCATTGATGAGTTAGGCCCAACAGATACATTCACCACCTTGGATGCTAAGGCAGCATATTGGAGTGTTGAGGTCCATCCAGAGGATAGAGCAAAGACTGCCTTTAGTGATGGCTACAGGCTCTTCCAGTTTAAGAGGCTCCCCTTTGGCCTCAGCACAGCACCAACCACATTCCAGAGGACTATGAACATCGTCCTTTCCTCGGTCCTAGGGCGCCATACGCTAGCTTATCTGGATGACATCATCATTTACTCCAGAGGTTTTTCTCAACACCTGATAGATCTGGAGGAAACACTGAAGCTTCTCACAGCAGCTGGCATAAAATTGAATTCTGAGAAGTGCAGCTTTGCCGCTACCACCATCAACTTCTTGGGATTTACAATCTCTCCTGAGGGTGTCCAGCCAGATCGTGATAAAGTTGCTGCCATTATGGAAACCCCTGCACCCAGAACTGTCAAGGAGGTTCGTCGTTTTCTTGGTGCCACCGGGTTTTTCAGGAAACACATTCAAGGATACGCAACCCTAGCTGCACCACTGCATCTTCTCTTAAAGAAAGGTCAGTCTTGGTTATGGGGAGAAGACCAGCAGAAAGCTTTCAGTGACCTCAAGGAACGTCTTGTTTCTGCACCAGTTCTTCGTCAACCAGACTTCTCTGCCCCTTTTGAGCTGCATACTGATGCCAGCAGCCTTGCTGTAGGAGCAGCACTAATCCAGAGAGATGCTGATGGGACACCTCATGCTGTCGCCTACTATAGCAGGAAACTGCGAGATCCAGAAACCCGGTATCCTGCAATAGACTGTGAAGCCCTAGCAGTGGTCGAAGGTGTTCGCGTCTTCGATTCTTATCTTTACGGCCGGAAGTTTACCATCTTCACTGATCACCGGCCACTCATTTATGTTTTCAAGCGTCGCACAAAGTCACCAAGAATGACTAGGTTTGCTCAAAGTGACCTATCAGGGCTCTAATGGGACTTTGAGACAAGATGAAAGAGGTGGGGCCCAGCCAATCTACAGTTCAGACTGACACACTGACATGCTGCGCCAGAGGAGCGTCATATCCCTGCTGTGAAAGTTTAATGTACCTCAGAGTGCAAGCAAAATTCAGAAGCAAGATATCCTTACATTCCGTGATGGAACTGTACCAAAACGGAAGCTGCCTATCCAATTTCGGACTTCGAACTAAAGGATGGAGTTCTTTATCGACTCCTACACTTGCCAGATAGGATCTTATACCAGGTTTGTGTTCCTGAAGACCTCCAAGACTCGGCAATAAAAGCAGCACATGAGCCACCTCTTGCGATGCACCCTGGGATTCATCGCACCTACAACAATCTCCGCAATATGTTTTATTGGCCAAACATGTTGGTGTACACCGCCGCTATGTAAGTTGTCTCTGCGTCAGCAAGCAAAAGGAATTGCCCAAAGGGTTCCCATGGCCGAAGCACCATTAGCTCTTTACCCTCTAGAGCGGATCTCCATGGACATTTTAGATCTGAGTCAGGCACCCATGATGGGTACTACCATTGCTGACTAAGTTACACCCGATTTATTCAGCTGATTCCGTCAAAGATATCACCGAGTTTCAAGAGTGCATCGTGCTTTCTGATCAATAAGACATACTTTCGGCCCGCCTGAGTCATCCAGACAGACAATGGTCGTCAGTTCATCTCCCAGTTGTTTGAGGAGTTGGTGGAGATTTTACGGGCTTCTCATCACTTCACCATTCGGTATCACCCACAAGCAAATGGCCTCGTAGAAAGAACGAATCGTGTTGTGAAGGCTGCTCTTAGAGCTGTTGTGTATGTCCCTTGGGACCGAGGTGTTCCGACGAAGACCTTCGCGAAGCCAACGATACTGCAGTCACCTTTGTTCGACATTGGCGCGATAAGATATGAATGAATGACAGGAAGGCATGGATATTTTCCTGTGGGCTTAACAAATGAAGCGGTTTTTGATGACAACAGCACCTTTCAACAACGGCTAAAGGCTGCCCGCCGTGCTGCTGTTGAGGCTTCCAAGGATGCTCGGGAAGTTTATGGAAGAGCGTATAACCGACGCGCAAAAGGAACCTTTACTCCAGAGGAAGGGCACCTCGTGTGGTACAAAGAAATGGTACCACGTCCACTAGGACCAAAGTGGCGTGGACCCGCTCGTGTCTGTAAGCGATTGGGTCCAGTATCTTTTGAAGTGCAGCACCTGGAGTCTGGTAAGGTGCTCCGAGCCCATCTTAACCACTTGAGACCTTACAAACCATCCAGAGAACTGGCATATGCTGATGAAGAAGGGGATCCAGATGAACTTCCTGAAGCTGATGATCCTTGGGTGGCAATTCTCACAGCCTGTGTTTGGGATCCTGCTTCTCAAGGAGAATAGTAGCAGCCAGAACCAACAGTTTCAGCTTGTAGGGACCTCATCTCAATGAGCCATTGGCCTAGTGCCACATTGAGTTGAGAGATGCTGTTACAATTTTTCTAGGAAATTTCTGCGTGGCGAGACAAGTTTTACGAGTCAGCACAAGCTACAGTTCGATTTTATAGGGACTCTACTTTTTGTGAGCCATTGGCCTTGTGCCACACAGATGTAGAGAATGCTGTCAGTGTTTGGTCTTGGCAGATGTTAGGGACTTTACTTGCCATGAGCTATTGGCCTTGTGCCACATGTAAGTAAAGATTGCTGTTCATTGGAGAGTGGTAGGGACTCTACTTTCGTGAGACATTGGCCGTGTGCCACACGAGAGTAAAGGATGTGTACTGCTTCACTGCCAGATGATGCCATCTTCATGAGATGCTGCAGCCGCCCTAGTAAGGATGGATGATCAAGCTGCTTTATATCCGAAAGTTAACTGTTTGGATTTGTATATTTCCGTGAGTAAGAGATCACAGTTTTAACCTTCATCCACTCCACTTGATTTGTCAGGACTCAGGCTTCCTTTTCTTTTCAGGTCTCCGCTGACTGCTTCGACCCAGAGCGGGGGAGGAATTTGTAAGGAATCCCTCCGTTCTTCGTCCCTCCATGCGAGCCTACCTACGATCTCTCGCTTCCACAGCTCTGGAGTCCGGAGGCGACTTGGCATTTTTTATATATCTATCTCTATATATCTATCTCTATCTCTATATCTCTATCTCTATCTCTATATCTCTATATCTCTATCTCTATCTCTATTTCTATCTCTATTTCTATCTCTATTTCTATCTCTATTTCTATTTCTATTTCTATTTCTATTTCTATCTGCGAGGCCGTGTTTCGGCTTGCTGAACTTTTTGCAATAGATAAAGCTTTAGATTTTGCCCTATCGACGACCCACGATAGAATAGTCATTTTTTCAGACTCGTTAAGTTCAATTAAAGCCATTAAATCACTAGAAACCACCTATAATGAAATACAGGGTAATATCATTCGTAAAATGCATAGTGCCAATAAATCAATCAAACTGATATGGGTACCTGGACACTCGGGTATCCATGGTAATGAACAGGCTGACAAACTAGCCGGGTCGACTGGCGATCTGGAGCCTGGTATTATCCATACAGATCTCAGGTGTTTTGTCTCTTTTATAAAAGCAAAAATCCATCTCCTGTGGCAGAGTGAGTGGACCGACCTCACATTTGTTACTCCTTTTCCACCTGAAGCACCGGTTACCAGAAGAAACCAGCAAAGAAAAGATAAGTCTTGGGATCCTGACATGTTATTATTAATAGGAGCTGACGATTTCTTTTTACATATATATAAATCTTAACAGTGAGGTTTTGTGTTTTTATAGTGTTGCTGTTTTGTGTTTTTTACTTCTCATTTATCATCCTTCAGACTTGCTGTGTTTTTGTTTTAACTTTAATTCTTTGCCTTTTAGTTATAGCTTTTGGCCTTTGCCATTGTTTTTACTTCAGTTTTTGTTTTTAGAATCACCTTCAGTGACCCTTATGCTGCCGTGTTTTAGTAATTTGTTTCTTTTATGTAAGGCCTTTTGCCAGAGGATCATTTATGATCCCTCTTTCGTTTTAGTTAGTTTTTAAAGTAAGCCCTTAGCTTAGCACTTTGGAGTTGCTCTTATTTTTATGGCAGTTTGATAATTTTAGGATTTCATTAACCTGTTTATTCTTTTGTTTTATCTATTAATATTATCTAGTGCTCTTAGTCTATGTTCTATTTAATTGCTGAGGCTAAACGTTGAGGAGCTATACACTGGAACTTCCCCATTCTGTTTTTGTTCAGATTCCCTTCTTCCACGCTACCATATTTCATGGGGATCTGATTGCAGGGGTCTGATCAAGTTCATACTTGCATCCCATTTTGCCAGCTTCGAGGAACGGGGTTGGTAGTGCGGGGCCCCTGCCATACAATTGATACGCTACAAGACTTTCGCGAATTTAAGACTACTTGAAATGGAAATAAAAAGGGGCGTAAGAATACATGATTGATAATACGATGACAGTGACAATGGCAGTGACAATGGCATTGTCGCAGTGACCGAGGAGTGTGCATTCATTATTGTATGGTAGGTATCCTGTGTACCGAACTACATGGGCATCGTCCTGTAGTCACCGGAGAACTCCGAATTAAGTGACGTAATATAATCAAGGGACTCAGCTGCATGTTCCCATATATGGGCACGATATATGATGCGATACGAGCATATGGCTGGAGGTAAAGAGGGGAAAATGAATAATAAAATGGTACTAGAGAAAACTCAATAAGGCTAAAGTATACGGTGTAATCAGTGTGTTTTTTTCTTCGTAGTTTTATGGATGTGACCATTTTTTGTATGCCTGGTTCAGCCCCAGGATGCCTGTGCCGAATCTGCCCTGAGTATCATGCACATGACCCCAGACAGACAGACGTCGGTGTTCTCATGGAATCAATGCGTTTCCCCTTGTACTTCTGGGACTTGGTAGTGCTTGCTGTGATCATGCCGCGGTCACT
>BOPN01006671.1:70000-72627 GCA_017312705.2 Penaeus japonicus
CTGTCTCCTGTCTGTCTGCCTTCTTTTGGTAAATTAGTGTCATATCCGTTAATCGATAGTCGTGATATATCTAAGACAGCAGATTGAGATGTAAGACGTTTGTCCTTCCGTTTTAAGTTTTAATGATGACTTATCATGCGGCGAGATCTCTGGGCTCACTAATCTCCTTGTTAACATTCTAGGAAATATGATCCTCTCACGTCATCGATCATTCTCTCTTGGTCTAGGGACAATTAGGTCTAATATATCGGTTAATTGCTAATGCATCTGATACATCCAATCTTACCCCAGTTTGATGAATGTATAAATTTCTAGCTTAGCATTAAGTTTATCCTGTTATACCTTTTTCATCACTATAGTTTTTTTTCCTTGGTATCGAATCAAACTTGAACAATATGACAATCAAATATATTCCGAAATGGACAAAAAAAAAAAAAAAAAAAAAAATAGAATATTCAAAAGATCTACAGCGCATGTATACAGTATGTACGTATACAGAAGCACATATGCAAGTAAACATACAGAATAAACATGTGTACATATATAACAGACACATATGCACGCAGATGCACACGCTTACACAGACGCACACGGCTTCATGGAGACTGCCTGCATCTAAGCTTTTTATGCATAAATCTGCGGGATAAAACCATGTTTTCGATTACATACGCAGTCTAATCTTGCTATGCATATTCCAAGAAAATGGGATAAGGCTGGATGCAATAGCAATTTTTTTGTTGTAATGACGTTTATGATAAGGATAACAGCAATGACTGGGATCATGATAATGCTGATTTTAATAACTATGATTAGGGTTAAAATGATCAATATCAACTTTATCTTCACTTTGTCATTATCATAACTTTATCATTTATTGTTATTGATATTAACTTTATAATTTTTTTGTCACTATTTTATTACATTATAATTATCAATAACAATTTTATCATTATCATTATCATAAATTTCATTATCCCCTTATCATCCATATAATATCATAACTACAACAATTATTGTTGTTTTTATTGATTATATCCATATGATTGTTACTATAATGATGATAAACAAAATGAGAACGGTCATGATGATGCTTAAGATGATACCACTGCAACTAGTGGTGGTGATGATGATGATGGTGATGATAATGATGATAGGGATTATGAAGAATATGATGATGGTGGTGGTGATGATAATGATTATGAAGATGATGGTGGTGGTGATTATGGTGATGATGATAATGATAGTGATGGTTATGATGATAACCATCATGATGATAATCATGATGGTTATCATTATGATAATCATGATGGTTATCATGATTATCATCATGATAATGATAATGATAATAAAAGTGAAGATACTTATGATAATGAAAAGGATAATAATGATACTACTACTGCTATTAATTCCAATAATAATGGTAAAAGTAACAATAATGATAATGATAATATTGATAAAAGTAGAAAGAATAATGCCAGTGATAATGTTGATTTTGATGATGATAAACATAATGATATTAATGATAATGAGGATGATGATAATACAGCCTCAGTAATGATAATGATGATAATAATGATAGTGGTAATGATGACAATGATGATGATAATGGGATAATGATAATGTTAAAGTTCATTATGATAGTAACAAAAGTAATGATAATAGTAATAATAATGATAATGATAATGATAATAATAATAGTAATAGCAATAACAGTATTGATAATTATAATAATGATGATAATCATAATGATAGCTGTAATGGTTATGTCGAAAATAATAATAACGTGATAATAGCAGTAAAGATAATAATAATAACGATGATAATGGCAATGATGACAATAATAATGATAATGATAATAACGATCATAACGACAATATAAAAGTAATAACAATATCAATAGCATTAATAGTATTGATAATGATAATGGTAATGAAATGAGAATTCTAATGGTAATAAAAATATTAATAAAAATAGTAACAGTAATCCTAACGCTAACAATGATTACGATATTAATAAGAACAATGAGGATAATAATTATTATTTTCCTTATCATTATAATGTCATTATCATCCTTAGTATCGCTATTATTACTATCATTGTTATGATTATCATTGTTGTTACTATTTCCATCATCATCATCGCCATTACTTTCATTGTTATCATTATTTTCATTATTAATATCATTATCATCATTATTATTTCCATCATCATCATCATTACTTTCATTGTTATCATTATTTTCATTATTATTATCATTATCATCAATATTAGTTTCATTATCTTTTATTATTATTATCTTGTCGAGTATCCATTTTAATTCTCTCGTCTAAACAAGAGTGTGTTCTGACTCAATACTCATTCCATCTTTGTACACGTGTTACTTTGTCATTTTGTTCATCAGTGAATTCCAAAAACAAATATACTCATACCTGTGAATTCATGCAAGCGTATGATTGTAGTCTGCAAGGCTTACGGATTAAATTCTTTGCACTTTGATGATGAACATGATATCAGTGATGACAGTAATAATGATTATGATAATTGCAATTGTAATCATCACATTGAAGATAAAAATGAAAGTGATAACAAAGGCAATGATGGCAATAGGGATAACGAGATATATATAT
>BOPN01006672.1:0-12500 GCA_017312705.2 Penaeus japonicus
TCTCTCTCTCTCTCTCTCTCTCTCTCTCTCTCTCTCTCTCTCTCTCTCTCTCTCTCTCTCTCTCTCTCTCTCTCTCTCTCTCTCTCTCTTTCTTTATTATTATTATTCTCTCTCTCTCTCTTTTATTATTATTATTCTCTCTCTCTCTTTTTTATTATTATTATTCTCTCTCTCTTTTATTATTATTATTCTCTCTCTCTCTCTCTCTCTCTCTCTCTTTCTCTATTATTGGGGAGAGGTTCCCCGTCGACTTGAAGGGAAATTTTGGGTGATAAATTTGATGCGCGATTCGAACGTTTGTTGTCAAAGTTATGGTACTCGGATTGGTGGTTCTGTCTGTCTGATAAGGTAGTAGGTTTACCGGTTCTGTCTATGTGGTATTGGAATGGGTGGTTCTATCCATGTGGTACTATAATTGGTGGTTCTGTCTGTCTATGAGGTAGTAGGATTACCGGTTCTGTCTTTGTGGTACTAGAATTGGTGGTTCTATCACTAAGGTGCTGGAATTGGTGGTTCTATCACTAAGGTACTGGAATTGGTGGTTCTATCACTAATGTACTGGAATCGGTTCTATCACTAAGGTACTGGAATTGGTGGTTCTATCACTAATGTACTGGAATCGGTTCTATCTTTAAGGTATGGTGGTTCTATCACTAAGGTACTCAGATAATTGGTTCTATTTATACGGTACTCAGATTACCGGTTCTATCTATAAGGTACTCAAACTGGTGGTTCTATCTGTAAGTTATTCGCATTGGTGGTTCTAACTATAAGGTACTCAGATTGATGGTTCTATCCTAGTATATTAGTTTTGCTACTTTTATAAAGTTTAGCACCAAATAATTTATTTGATGACTCTAGTGTAGCTGGAAAAGCATATTTTTTCATACAAACACTAGATCTAAATTAGCTATCATATCATAAAGTTTATATTTTCAAAACATCCACGACATTTGGCGGGTATATTTATACTGTGGAAATCATTTGTACTTGTTGAAAGCACAGATTTTGCATAGAGACATTTAAATAGTATATACACACATGCAGTGCAACAAAGATTACGTACCCATAGTTAGCATCTGAAAGAAATATTTTTCTGTAAGAAATCACATGGGATATACTAAAGGCTATGGAGCTATTCCCTGCGGAAATAGAAATAAAAGCAAGGTGCGTGAATTAATTTTGTTATAATTCATATTTTTTTACTCAACTTTTTTTTTTCTACATCTCACTCAAACTGGTTATAGTTGAATCAGCTGACATATTCTTGTAGATCTTTCTATGATATACAAAACACACTTAAGTTCATACCAGCTAAGTATTAAAGATTCTAGTATTTATTAATACACCTTGGAGATTGTAAGAACTTAATCCTCTTGATAATATGTTCTATAACATTTTCAACTTGTTAATAAATAAATATTTGTTTTGGCAGTATGTTTGTACTTATAACAATTTCAACACGTTTTTATTTCTGCTGTTAATTATTTCAACGAGATGACAATGCTGGGAAAAAGTGTGACGGTTTTTGTTATGTATCTTCGAGTCATAGTTATATAATCATTTTCATGTGTATATAAGTTGACATGGATAATTTACCGTTGTGGATTTTCGGATTTCTCTTCTGGATTAAGATAGTTGAGTATTAAGAATCTTAATCTTCATTTTGCACACTGCATGAAGTCTGCCGATGTGCTTATTTGGTATTTATTGAAGAGAAAAGATCCATTAATTGTTTCTGTTTCCAACATACCAGAGGATACATCAGACAGAAATATAAAAACACATTAGAAAATAATTAGCACTATATATATATATATATATATATATATATATATATATATATATATATATATATATATATATATATATATATATATATATATATATATATATATGTATATATGTATATATATATATATATATATATATATATATATATATATATATATATATATATATATATGTATACATATATATATATTTCTTGTGGATTGTCATGAACTCTCTGGTATGGTGGATGCATTCGTTCTTTTTTTTTTGTTGCTCAGTTCTTTCACTGATATCCCCCTCCCCTCCCCGTACCCCATGCATATAAGTGCATTCTAAGCAACTCCGCCAGCATTTGCCGCATCTCTAGTTTACGTAGGACCTATTCATCAAGTTTTGTATGATGGTGATTACCAAAAAAAAAAAAATCATAATTCACGATACTGTGAAAGATTCCAGCTCATTTCACTCGTTCAATGCTGGTCATTGCAGATTCTCTACATAGTTGAATAGCTATAAAATTGTTGAAGTTATGATTGGAGGTAAAAAGACAAAATGAATCTAATCCAAAAATACAAAATCTTGCTACTTGTTATCGCTGTGTAAGAACTGGTCAGAGCCATCTGGACTCTGCCATATACTGTGGAACATAAGGAAGTCCTGATGTGCATCTCGTCCACTTCTTACGCAGATATTGTGTTGTGTCACTTCTGTGGGGAAGTATTTTCCCTTAACAATTACTTTTTGTCTTGAGAATTTAAATGTGTGTTCTCCATACTGCCATTCCCCTTCCATGGATACTGTTTTATTACAATAAAAGACATTTACCTATCTGAAACATCTTTTAATATGCATGTATTCCAGGTGAACATTCTTCTAAAACAATCACACGCACACGTTTGAACGCACACAAAAATAGAAATTGCATCAAGATATGTCCGTATTTTTTTAAAGAATGCCTCGAAAACACCTATTAACCCTCTCTGGATGGGTGGTACACTACGGTACCGCTCATTCAAGGGCCCGGTGGCCGGGTGGCACCATATGGTGCCAGTCATTTAATTGATTTAGGCATAAGCGTTCAAAGCCCCAGCATTGTGACATGCAAGGCTGGAATGCCCCCGTCGTGAGTGGGTTAATTCTGAAAACGCCTATTAATTCTGAAAAAAAAAAAAAAAAAAAAAAAAATGTTGGTAAAGTAGCTTAGTGTTTACAGGAAATCGAAGAAAGAGCCATCAAACAAATAATCAAAACAAAACAGGAATAATCAAAAACAAAAAATTATTTTCCATCCTTTTTATTATCATTACATCTGAAGCAAATTTACATCAATACGGTACATGAGACTCTTTGAGGTGATGTCATTACTGGGTTTAACGACAACATGCATGGACGTTGTTATCAATGCACTTTTTCTTCAGTTTTCAAAGTAAGTGAATTGTGATTAATCACGCAAAAGAGTAAGAAAAACAGCCAACAGTTTGGACATTTGGCATGCTTCATAAATACAGGAAAAATATTATATCAATACCATTAAGAAATAATGTTTTTTTGTTTGTTTGTGTGTACATATATGTATATATGTGTGTGTGTGTGTGTGTGTGTGTGTGTGTGTATGTTTGCATGTCATGTCGTGTGCGTGTGTGTGAATGTACACGTGCATGTAGTCTATGTGTGTTGTGTGTCTGCATCTCTCTGTCAGTGTGTGTGTCTCATCCTCATTGCACATACTGCACAGTTAGAGAGCACAATTAATATGCACTGTTACCAATTATCACAGAAAAAAGACATGGTAACTGCCTGCAAATTCAAAGTGTGTGATTCTATTGAAACTGAAACAAAGTATTCTAAATTGCACAATGCCTTCTTGTTAATACTACAAACATTTAACATAAATTTTTATTAAAACCATTTTATTCACTTCCCAATATCATTGACACAATGATAATTTTACCTTCTTGAACATATTTCCATATTCTTGTTTTGTCAGAGAGAGAGAAAGAAAAAAGTTACAAAAAGTTCATAATCCGACTGATTCTAAAGGAATTCTCGTGCTTAAAGTGTGCTTAATTCATTCACAGAAACACTTAAAGCTGTACAGCATGTTTATATCCAGACAACAAAATACTTTTGTTTTTGTTTAAGAAAAAAGGAGACAGAAAAAAAAGAAAAAGAAAAAAAAAGCATAGAGTAATGTCACCTGAAACTTTGTCCTCATTACCTCTAGGATATGTTTTATCACAACATTATCACCAATTCATACAATCCTTACTCTTCATACTAATGAATCAATGTTTCACGAGAAAACAGTCTCTAGCGCGAAATAAAAAGATACACACTACAGTTCTTACGACTATGTAGTTAACAAATTTGCAATTCTTGTGATCCGCTTCTGGAGAACTTTTGTCCTCAGGGCCAAAGTAAAAGGGGTCGTGCAAAATATCTGGAAAAAGGACGTAAACGCAAACTCATTTGACCTGAAAGCTAATGAAAAGTACTCTTCTGAATTCTGACGATTAGAATGAATATTGCCGAGTCCTGAACTCACTTGCCTATAAATATAAACCTGCAACTATAAACACATCAAACCTCTGGGCAGGTTAAGCAGTTGAATTACGGACTGGGGGTAATCTGTTGCAGTAACATTGAGCTAACTAAACGTACACTCATAATCCAGGATATATATATATATTTATATAGTGTGCCTTAATACTTACGTGAGACATCATATTTAGGCTGACTTAATTGTTATTAGCAATTAAGAGTTTTAGGGAATGTCTGAATATTATATATAATCTAAAAGAAACACTGACCTGTTTACATACCAAAAACACATTAATGGTAACTTCTTGTTATACGTGTCGGACTTTTTAAAAATTCTGTGTAGAGCATTAACATACAGTGCAAGTATGTTACAGTCTTTCTAAAATGGCTGAAGTGCGTACAATACAGAATCATAATTAGGAAGGTGATCAACCTAGACCGTGAGACCAAAAGAATGTGTAAATAAAATTGCAAAACCAACTGCTCTGCTGACAACGACTGCAGCTCTCGCCAATGCCTAAAATGTTCTGCTCGCTCTCCAAAAACCTCAAAAATAAAACAAATTTGCCAGAGTAGAACGTGTGAATCCAATGCAAAATATGACGAACATCTCTTAGCCCTTAAAATTTAAGGTTAATACCAGTTCTTTCTGAATAATAACATCCACCTACATTCATTCTACTCACACCTCCAATTAGCCAAATAAAACGAGATTAGGATTCCACAGAGAGAACCTGCTTCACTAGTGTTAATCCAGTTCATCATCACAATTGTAAATATACATGCAAAACAATAAAGTAACAAAAATAGCTTATCACAATTCGTCTCTGCCCTTCTATCCTCAAACCTGCTGTGGGGCCGCCGCAGAAGAGTCTGCGGCAAAGAAAGCAAGACTGGGCCGACATCAGGCAATCACTAAGGGCTCGTCGTCAGAAAATCCACGGATCATTGGCGAGTCGTCGTCTTCATCTGAAACAGGGTGTTCGGAAATTTAACCCATTGGCCGCAGTATTAATAAATTATGTACACAGTCATGTGGTGGGTTTATGTTGTATGGCACGGTGCCATCCTCATTTACAACCAATGCTGCCTTGGCAGCAAATCATGCCATCCGCTATCAATGGGTTAAGAAATAGCTGCACATACAGCACAAATGCATGTAAATTGTTCATCTACCATACATGGAATAAGAGGTTGATAATAATCTGCATATATATATGATTATGTCTCCCCTAGCATCTTCTCTACTCAAATTTAAATCTTCAAACATATAAAAAAGAAAATAGTTTTTATTTTCTATTAATAATTCAATTTTTGGACAGAAATTTTAGCAATCAATGCCTTACCCAAGTTATGGTCCGTTGTGATCAGGGTTGTGCCTTGTGAGCGATCGTAGTGCGTGTTTGCAAAGGTTAAGAAAGATCTTGCTAGGCGTCGATGTCTTACTCCCAGTACCCCGACGACCACAATCAGCGCAACCACGACAAAAAATACGGATATGCCGACGCCGACCACACTGCCTTGTGACAGCACTATTTTGTCACCTGTTAAAATAACAAATAGTAAATAAAACATGATTTCAATTAAGGCTAATATAATCAGCCTCTTATCACTTCTGACAATAAAGAACAATGTTCATAGAGATACAACATCCAACCTTACACTTCAAACTCGAGACTCAATTTACCTATGGGTTTCTCCAGCCTTATGGGGTGCGACTGCGGCGACAGATACCCGTCCACGTCTTTGAAGGCCACCGTGGCATAGTAGATGATGCCGGCCGAGAGGCTGTCCACTTTTACTGGAGGGCTACTGCACGGATGGGCAGTGGCATCGCTCATATTCATGTTCTTCGAGATGTAAAGGATGTAAGACGAACTGCAAACCAGAGGGGAAGTTAGAAGGTAAGCCTTGGAAACACATTATACATGGTAAATTTCAACTAGGCTATTTCTCAGTATATTTAAGGCCTTTTGACCATATGGAGCCAAAACCGCCTAGTTGGCAATGGGTTAAAATATATTCATGGACCTGCTAACAACACGTTTTACTCTTAATGACCTAATAGAGTGCCATATAAACGATCAACAGGTTTATTTCAATATATATAGTAGTTTAGACATTAAAAACTGACAATTTTCTATCACTAAGTCAGATCTCCTTACAATATGACCGCTTTCTAACATTTGGTCTTTGAAAACAACAGCTTACCACTATCAAATCTCCTTAAAATTCAATCGCTTTTCACCATCAGATCTCCTTACAATCTGACAGCTTACCACAACCAAATCTGACAGTTATCTACTCTCTGATCTGACAAACTTTTAACAGAAAATCTTCTTATGTTTAACAATCCAACAAACTCTCGACATAAACTCCTGTTATATCATAAAATCCGAAAGCTACCTACCCTTGGATCTCCTTCCAATCTGACAAACATTACGAATGAAACCTCTCACCTCTGGTTTGCCATCTCAGTGGGGAAATTCCGGCTCCTCTTCCAGAAGAACGAATTATCACCCGGGTTGTAGGTGAGCTCGTAAGGGGGTGGGATCATGGGGCCGTTGATGACAACCGGTGGGGTTGGACGGGCGTCCGCTTGCGAGTTCTGCACGGTGATGAGGTACTTGCCCCCCCAGTGCGATTTGATGGTGTGCGTCTGGTTCATGGTCTTCTTGCTGGGGAGCTCGATGTATGAGGTCTTGTTAAAGACAACGTCCCTGACAATGAGCTGAAACAGAGAGGGGGGAAGTTAGTGTTGATTCTGAAATGTATTTTAGGGGGCAATGCACAAGGTAAATGAAATAGTTCTGTTTTTCAATCTTAACCCTCTCTGGACGGGTGATACAGCATGTGTACCACGCATTCAAAAGCCCAGTGGCCGGGCGGCAGAGTATTGTGCCAGCCATTCAATTGATTTAGGCCTAATAATTCGAACGCCCAGGCATTGGGACATTCAAGGCTGGAATGCCCCCATCGTAAGTGGGTTAATCACAAGGTGAACGAAGAGATACGATGGTTTTACTGTACGGTAAAGATATAGATGCTGAAACTAGATTCCTGATTTGACAAGATGGAATACTCTCACGTCAACCCCTAGAACAGCACTTGCATAAATGATACAAAGGCAACCCTCTCACTTACCAGGTATTGCAGCTTCTGTTCTAACAGCTGTTGACAGGCTGGCTCCCAAGAGATTACCATGGTCTTGTTATTATGACTAGTTCTCTGAGCTTTTAGATTCTTGGGTGGTGACAGGGGGTCAGCAAGTGTCTGAACCTGTTGGGTTAGAGACTTGTCAGTAGAGAGAAAACTTCTGAACGAAATCTTTTATGACTATTTATTCTTACAAAGTTTATCTGGAATAATACAATGTCAAAGCTAATTACAAAGTGAAAATTCATTTACCATTAATGCACACAAACAAATAAGCATAGACACACATGTGCACATGGCCATGTGCATATATGCACACATGCACACACTCACATATGCATATGCACACATACACAAACAATCACACATACAAAAAATAAAATGAATAAGAATCATGAAAAAAAAAAGAATCATAAAGAATAATAACATAAAAATAAAATACATGACCAAACAAACGATGATAACAATGAAAAGGCAAAAGACTTGAGAGAAAATCAAACCTGTTTCACCGTCGCAGGGCCGATTCCCATGGGCCCTCCCAGCATGACGGCTACGTGGTACGTCTCGCAGGCATCCAGCTTGTCGATCATGAGAGACGTGGTGTTGGTTAGTAATACATTCTTGCCATTCTTCAGCTCACTGGGGCTTTTTCCCCACACGATGCGGTAGTTCCAGGCAATCTGCGGCAGAGATAAGAAGATAAAAATGATTAGAAATTAAAAAAGAAAAAAGAAAAATAAGATGAAATAGGGTAAGAAAGGAGGAAGGAAGTAGAAGAAAGAGGAGGGAGGAGGGAGGAGGGAGGAGGGAGAAGGAGGAGGGAGGAGGGAGAAGGAGGAGAGGAAGAGGAAGGAAAAGGAAGAGGAAGGAAAAGCAAGAGGGAGTAGGAGGAGGAGGAGGAGGAGGAGGAGGAGGAGGTGGAGGAGGAGAAGGAGGACGATAATGACAAGGAAGGAAAAAAGAATACAAAGAAGGTAACAAAAAAGAAAAAAAAATATGAATAATAAATTACAAGATCATATGAAAGAAAAAGAAAGAGATAGAATAGTAAACCCTTCATGAATTAGATTATGTCTGGAAAAAAATAAAACCAGAAAGAAAGGAGCAAAAATTGAAAGAGAAAGAAAGAAGGAAAGAAGGAAAGAACAAAAGAAAAAAAGCAAGAATGAAAGGAAAGAAAAGAAAGAAAAAAGCAAGAATGAAAGGAAAGAAAAAAAAAAAAAAAAAAAAGAAAGGCAAGAAAATGAAAGAAAATTACCTTGCGAGTTTTATACGGTGGTTCGGACCAAGTCAGCTTGACTGTCGTGCCGACATCTTTCATAACTTGTGCTTGCAGGGACGTGACTTCCTTCAATGTGTCGCCACTCGTGCTGATTTCCCTAGAGCTCGCAGGCCACAGGATTTTGTCCTTGAATGGCGTGACCTTGAAGATGTATTTCTGTCCCGGCGCAAGACCTCGCACTAAAGGGGTTGAGAACGAAAGACTGGTTAGGGGGCGGAAGGGTCACTCGGGATGGCCCTAGCATGAGCCATTAGTGGGATTTGAGCTAAAACATATAACGAGTAAATATGTAAGTTAAGTGAGAGACTTTCTGATTCAAGGCTTGTCTAAGACGGCTGCTCTGACTTATGTGAAAAGTTTCATTATCAGATTTACATTATTTAGTTGCTGAATTTCAAAAACTGAATCATATCATGTTTAGTGTCTAAACAGAATAAGAGGATTTATTTAACTATTTATCTTGTTTTATCTAATTTTCTATTTCTTTTCAAGTGTAAATCCTGTTTATGTCCACTACATTCTAAGGCTTTGCAGTACAAGTATTCACACAAATACAAAAAGCATTAATGTTATGTTACTGAAATATTCCTTTCTGAAACCAGTCAACAACAAACTCTAGCATTTTTTCAGAATTTGTTTCAAAATCTATCAAAAACTGTTCATTTATTTGGGGTCAGCTGGGTTCCTGGAGCCTAGACATCTTTTATTCTCACTGAGCTTATCCATTAGGCTCTTATAAAACCAACATTCTCAACATCAAATCATACTCCAGAGCACAACACCAGAGGACTGCTCACCAATTGCTTCGTTCGTCGTGGTGTTCTCTATTACATTGCCGGTGAGTAATTTATTCTCTGGCTGGTTGTGGGAGATCATGTATCCATCCACGCCTGGGACAGCGTCCCAGGAGATGCTGACACTTGTCGTGTTCACATCGTTCACGACAATGTCGACTTCGGTCTCCGTCGACTGCAGGTAAATCTTCTTCCGTTCACTGGCGTCGCTCATGTACTCTTGGTTCATTACCGTCACCTGGGAGAGAAACCAGAGACATTCATCATTCAATAAAAATGTACAAGTATGAAACAGCTTTTTGCAATAATTAATTTTCATGTTTCTTTTTACACAACATTAATCTAACTTCTGATGCTCACCCACACCAGAGTTCCATTTTCAACAGAGGAGGATGGAACTGTAAAGGTCGTCCCATTACCCGAAAGGAGTACTTCACGTGCAGGGTTTGGAGGAAACATGTACCTGGAAAAGGATACAATATCAAATGTTGTGAGATTGGATTACAGAAGTCTGAAATCAGCTAATAAAAATAGATAATCTGTGAAAGTTCAGACTCAATGTGTAATTATAAATAAAGAGCATATTAGTTAACCCATTGCTGACAGGGTTATTTTGGCTCCAAATGGTCGAAATGCCAGGATATTTCAAACACGTAAGCATAATGCCACGGGCTATTTACCCGAACTGGCTGCAGCCAAGTGCTATATGCTTGATCACCCAGTGCACCAGCCAGGAGGATAGCCAAGACGTGATATCTTATCGCCCATCATTAATTGGTTAACCTTGTACATGGTATTTTTCAAGGAAGACTGACTGAAAACTGGTGGTTTGAAAATCTAAGTGCAACAACATAATGTTCATGCAACTACAAAGGATCCTAAACAGAGCAAAATAGACATGAGAAAGAGAAAAAGAAAGAGAGAGAAAGAGAGAGAGAGAGAGAGAGAGAGAGAGAGAGAGAGAGAGAGAGAGAGAGAGAGAGAGAGAGAGAGAGAGAGAGAGATAGACAGATAGACAGATAGAGAGATAGAGAGATAGAGAGAGATAGAGAGAGACTCTCACTCCATGAACTTACACATGGTATGCATTAATCGGTCCATTAGGATGAATTGGAGGCATCCAGGTGACCACAACGTCGTAACCGACCTGCTCTACTTCCACGTTGAACGGAGGGCTGGGAACTGTGGGAATTGATAACAATTCATGAATGGATGAAGAAAATCTAACCAACTTCAGACTTGACATGAATAAAAAAAAAGTCTGTAATCTCAATAATGGACTTTTCCCCAATATAATGGCAAATAAGACTTTTTATATATATATGTTAGAAGTGTTATCTGAAATATATGTTGCATAGGTAAAACTCTATAATATAATCTTATAATAAAACATCTCTAATAAACACAAAAGATAATGGAAGAAAAAAAATTACAGATAGGCTCTTAACATATAACTAACTACCTTAAGACATTAGTTCATAATAAAACACAACAGCCATAATACAGCAAATTGCCTTCGCTAAAGAAATGAATTAAACTCACATCCTTGTTCAGTGTGGATGATCTTGGTCTTGCTCGGAGGAAATACCTTGGATGTGTTCTTCTCACGGACATACACTTTCACTATGTACTGTGTGTATGGTTCTAGACCGGAGAATGTGTACGTCTGAAAAGATATGCAATACGATTTGTTTCAAAGGAATTCGGTGCTAGTATCCCCTTATGTATTTTCTTACGTATAGATATATACACTGCATAAAATAATTACCACACCATTCACCATCAATGCATTATCCTGGCCTGGTGATATGAACTGCTGTTCTGATAAAGCATGATTTAGCACCAATGTTACTTCTTAACCCTGACCGATAAGATTTTTGTCCATGGGATATATCCAGAAATAGTCAAAGCAGCGTAAGGGAGTGTCTGGCATTTGTAGAGTGATATAAAATACATGATCTCTGCACAATGAAAATTACTATGCAGATGTGCACTATCTTATAATCTGAACATTCTGTGGTTGGTTAATTGATGCCTTGGGAGTTTAACCAATATTTCACATGGTCTGATAATCCATTAGCCACTATTCTGTAGTGTTTAACCCATTGGTTCAGTATTCAATAAATATTTGTGCAGTAGGATGGCTGGTTTATATGTCTGGCACGATGCCATCTGTGTCTATGACCGACTCTACCTTTGCAGCAAATCATGCCATCCGCTGGGTTAAATCTACCTATTTATGGAGTTTACGAGTTTAAGCTCACAGCATCTTACTTCTTACTACCTACAAATTTTCTTCGTGGGCAATGTCTACTAAATAACCCTGCCCGTCTTCAATAATATCACCAGCACCTTCTTTCAACAAATCTATCACTATCTAGGCTGTGTAAGTCCTCTCCTCAACCAATTAAAAAGTCTCAATTTGTATCTTATCTAATGAAGGACAGACGATTCATTAACAGGTTCACCATGCACTTTCTGCTTCCCGGTTCTCCCCTTCATGCAAGGTTAAGATTAGATTTGCCATCGCCAAAATATTTCAAATTCCTATTCAGTTCTTGTACAGTAAAGCCCTTTATTACCACTCAATGTTTCCAAAGTGATGATAATAATAATAATAGTAATAATAAAAGGAAGAAAAAAAAAAATAAGAGGATGAACAGGCACCAAAGGGGAGAGGGATGTGTTACAATCACCAAACATCAGCTGTGCAACGCTGAGAACTCTCATATTCCGAGGTATCCATTCTTATTCCTTGACAAAAATATCAATGTCACCTGCATTTCATACTGCCAGGTAATAAGAAAGAAAGAAGGAAAGAAAGAAAGAAAGAAAGAAAGAAAGAAAGAAAGAAAGAAAGAAAGAAAGAAAGAAAGAAAGAAAGAAAGAAAGAAAAAGAAAGAAAGAAAAGAAAGAAAGAAAAGAAGAGAAAGAAAAGAAGAGAAAGAAAGAGA
>BOPN01006672.1:20000-25000 GCA_017312705.2 Penaeus japonicus
TAAAAAATTACCTTCATCCACTTTTTTTCACTACACTTCTAGGTGTAGGTGAACAAAATCATTCTGCAATAATCTCACAAAAAAGACTAAAGTCCTGAATAGTCCAAACTATATTGCCTCCTCCTGTTCAACTTTATTTCCCAATCTGTTTTATGCTGGTTGGGAAAAAAGAGAACAAAAAAATAGGGAGGAAAAAATCAAAATGAAAATTAGGAGCATCGTTTACATGTCGCTAATCACCTGGCTATTACCTAACTATAAATAACAAACACAAACAGCTGATTTCCAGGGAGTTTAGACGTCCTTTCCAACACCAAAAATCTGCAAGCTATACCTCTGAGTACAGTAATACCTTGATGTAAGAGGGTGATGCTTTCTTGCACATGTGAGAAGAAAAAGAAGTAGATGAAGAAGAAGAAAAATCTTGGTATGAGAAGATACATGTGACAAGGTTAACATAGTCACTGGTTCAAAGTCAGGTGTAATTGGCTCTGCCTCTGATATATCTGCAACCTATCACCATTGTGTTTCTTGCTGGATATGAGGCAGACGAGTGAATGCTAGGGACCTGGTTGGCTAGACGGGGAAAAGTAGTGAGAAGGGGGCGGGGCTAATTTCTCCTGACTTCTTGCAAGTGCCTATAGTACTGTGCATTGTGGTATGTGATTCTGCTACTGTCCTCTCAGTTAACACAATGCAAACCATACTGGACTGCTGGGCTGATTTCCAATAAGAGGAAAAAGTTATTGTGTCGCAGTCAAGCATGGTCAAAATGAACTTGTCAAGAGACAAGGTAACTATGGTATGTGCCTGAACGGACATGCTAAAACCCCACCTTCACTGCTGTTACTATGAATGATTCTCCCTACAGGAAAGAAGGTTACATAAATATCGCATCATCATAATCACTTACGTTTCACATTACTAAAACAGAAAATTAGTTTGTAAGATGAAATGTATTCACACAAATAATCATGGGAGTAGTTATCATGCACATAAACCATCAATAAATGTTATTATCAACACACCTCTGCAACCTGGCTTCGCAGAAGAGGTGCAATTTTCTTCGTCCGAACCATCGCGGCAATCATTCTCCATGTCACACCTCCAATGGGGCTCAATGCAGCGGCCATTTTTACACCTGCAAAAAGAGCAAGGAAAATTATGTAAAGAATGAGAGTAAATAAAGGACCCAGAATAAAGTTCACTGCCACAAATGTTCAAAAAAGTATAAATGAGACTGAATAACTTCCACTAATGTTAAAAAAAGTATAAATGAGACTGAATAACTTCCACTAATGTTCAAAAAAGTATAAATGACTGAATAACTTGACAGTGCATGAAATATATCCAGGGTGGTGGGGTTTATGGTGTTCAATAGCAATGCCCCTAACTAAATGTAAACCTGCTGCTTTCAAGAGAGGTGGTGAGTTATTATCAAGAAGCCATGAAAAAAAAAAAGGAAATGGAAGAGGTAGTAGAATACTTTTGAAAGCAGAAAGAGTAAGGGATAAGAGTGAATGAAAAAAGTACATGGTGGCTGTATTTCTTACTTGAAAGTGTTTTCTGGGCACTCTACATACTGGCAACCATCCTCGTCAGAGTGGTCGCCACAGTCGTCGTCGAAGTCACAGCGCCAGCTCTGTGCAATACATTGTCCATTCTTACACTGCCAGGATGGTGGTTCGCATGACTGATGGCCACACTTTTTGCCATCCTGGAATAAAAAAAACAACATTTTAGTTTCTCCTTCTTTTCCTTCTCTTCTTCATCTGTCCTATCTTGGTTCTATTCTATCGTTCTTTTGCTCCCTTCTCTCTCTCTTTGCATGTCCTTCCCCTTTTGCTTCTACTCCTCTTTCTTTTTTTTCCTTTCTACATTCCTTCCTCTTTTATCCTATCAATCCCAAGTCTGCGTCTTCTCTTCCACCTTCCTATCTCCCCTTCCTCGCACATCCATTCCACTTACTATCAATTACCACATCTTCATAAAAAGAACTACACACATATCAAGAAAAACTTTTGAGGAAGGAAAAAAAAAAAAAAAAAAAAAAAAAAAAAAAAAAAAAAAAAAAAAAAAAAAAAAAAAAAAAAAAAAAAAAAAAAAAAAAAAAAAAAAAAAAAAAAAAAAAAAAAAAAACACTCACAAATAATAATGATAATACATGAATAAATAAACAGAAAATAAAACACAATACATAACGAAAAGAAATAACAAACATGTGAAACAATCCCTAAACACAGAACCAACAACAACGACATACCTCGTCAGAATTGTCACCACAGTCGTTGTCAGAGTCGCATACCCACTGCTTCGGAATGCATCGTCCCGAGTTGCACGTGAAGAAGTTGTGGGGGCAGGTATTGTTCTCCTTCACCTTACATGTACCGTTACTCGAAATGGGGGAGCCGTCGGGACAGGAGCAGGTCTCAATTAATCCAGTCCGGTTGATCTGTTGATATTAGATGACAATGACGTACAAGTGAAGTAAGGGTCTCTGATCCTAGATGTGTACCACTTTATGAAACTGGCTCTCCTTGAGTCGCACAACGTATGTCAAAAGAACGAAAATAAATGAGAATTCTGGAGGACAATTTTCTGTTTTATCAAAATATTAAAGTACATGCATGGAAATTTTGCTAAAGGACTCTGACCTCCCTTCAGCCAGTACTGTACGTCATCAAAAGTATCAGGTTTAAATATCTATCTGGCAATCATACAAAGTAACTTCCTCAAACATCTTTATCTTCAATACATACCTTCATGCCTTGAGGACAGAGGCAAGCAAACTGGTTGTTTGGGAGACCCATGCAGAGATGTGTACATTGAGTGTTGTTCCTGAAAAAAATATATATATAAATAAAAATATATATATGTTTAATAGTAAATAAATATTCACATAAAACAGAAAATATATATCAGAAAATTATTCCCTATAACAACTCAACCAAAAACATTAAGCATTATATAGATAAAGGATCTGAAACCCATCAAGTATCACATTAATAAAACTTTAACCTGATCACTATAATCATAATTGCTAACCATACACCATAGTCCTACTCTAAACCATGAATACTTAAGTCACAGTAACACATTACAGCATGAAACCTTAGGTCACTGTAACAAACTTTAGCATGAATCCTTACAACACTGTAGCATACTTACGTGCAAGCATTGGTTCCCTGTTGCGACCAATGACCAAACACTTTCAGGTCCACCAGCCCACTCCGGCTCATGTTCCCAACGGTGGAAATGCCCCAGCCAAAGTTTTTGTCGGCCTGCAATACCTGATGCACTTGCCAGTCGTCCCAGAAGAGGAGCGATTTGTACACGCCAACAGCGAACGGCTGTATAACCTTATCCTGAGAGAAGAAGAAAGAGAGTGAAGGGTGAAAATAAAAAATAGGTAATCATACAGAAAAAAATTAATCCACGTACAGTTGCCTTATGAATGATAAATTCTTAAAATTTTACTTCAGGTCACTTACACTATCAGAAATGATCTTCCTCATGGACTGTCCATCCAGGTCAGCAGAAGCTATGTAATCGAGTTTGGCATCAGCGAAGAAGATGCGTTCAGTTTGGAAGTCTATTGTGATGCCGTTGGGCCAACCAACAACAGTGTGATCAAAGAGAACCTGAAATAAGATGCATGGTAATCTGTGATTTTCAACACATCAAAAGAATAACAAAAATAACAAATATACAAAATGAAACATCAGTCATAATATTACTAATAATTATAATAATAAAAATAGTAATAAGTAACAATAACACAATAAATAATGATAATGATGATGATAATAGCAGTTAATAATAACAACAACAACAATAATAATAATCATTATAACACCCAATATAATGCAATTACATTATCTTAATTTCACAATGATGGAGTAAATGCTTCCAACATGGCTTGGATTAAGTGCAAGAATTTTCAGAGCGTAACTCTCACAACAAAAGTTTTAAAAATAACAAACCTAAGTTCTGAATCTATGCAGTCCGATGCGTTAGAAAACAATTGGAATCATACACATACTCTAACAACAAAGTACTAACCTTCCAATTTGTGCCGTCCAGGTAGGTTCTGGCAACCTTGGGGTTTGTTTCGGACCAATCGGTGATGTACAAATATCTGAGAATAAATAAGTAATAAGGTGAATAAATTAATAAAACTTTCATCCTCCAGAACAGCAGCATATTAACATACAGCATATCATCCTACATATCACCTGAGTTGATTAAAACGAGACAACTATATATAACGAAACAAGAATACAAACCCTCGCAATGGATGCACAGCAATGCCTCTTGGATTATCTAGATCGTTGTCGGTGAGCAAAGACCTTCTCATTCTTCCGTAGTTGTGGATGTCGGTCCTTATGACCTCGACGGACTTGAGCTCTCCATCGACAAAGTAGAGGTTATTCGAGATCCAGTCAAAGGCAAGTCCTTCCACGCTCTGTAGATCTGTGTCGACCAGCACTTCGACGTCTGAATGTCCGTCGAAACACAACCGCTGGAAAACATAAAACTCAGTACATTTTCTCTGAGAACATACATGCAGTTCAATATTCTGAGATGGGCTATGATAAGCACATTTGTTAAACACAAGTAATCCTTGCCATATTTATAGAACAAATGGAAACTAGTTGAAAATGTGTTCTCAAAGTTAATCATACTTGTAGAACACATACATTCCTAACCATTCTTATAAAACAAAGGATACCGAAAAGTTTACTTTGTTCTCACTCTCAATCACACTTATATAACATAAGCAATCCTAACCATACTTATGTAATAGATGTAAAGCAAGTGAGAAATCTTCTCTGTTCTCCTAAAAGTCATGTTAGCCTTAGAATTCCTAAAACTAGAAATCTCAAAGCTAGCCCAAGAAAGGAAGGAGAGAAGTGAGAAAAAATACAGACAAGGAAAGACGATCAAAATGTCAGGTCAAAGGTTTCACGTTTACTTATTTGCATGCACAGGAATAACAA
>BOPN01006672.1:32500-40000 GCA_017312705.2 Penaeus japonicus
CGACACACTGGTGTGACGTCCCCGAGGCGATATTACTTAGGCACGGTGTAGGGGGTTGCCAGTTCTCACCAGGCCCGTCGGGATTGTGTTAAGATCAAAGAGGAGATGTGAGAGAGAGAGAGAGAGAGAGAGAGAGAGAGAGAGAGAGAGAGAGAGAGAGAGAGAGAGAGAGAGAGAGAGACAAAGGAGGAAAAAAATAGACAGAAAAATAGAGAGATAGAGAGAGAGAGAGAGAGAGAAAATATACTCTTCACCTTATTTACTTATAAAGATTACGGCAACATAGATACCTCAGCCAAGTGTCAACCCAATTGGTGGTTGGGTTGAAGTACAAGATCCGTTCCAGAGAGAGCGAGAAGCTGACTACGTGGTTGGCAGATCTCGGTACCGATGAAACATAGAGGTTTGACAGAATCTCGTCGTGTGCCACGCATACCATTATCTGAAAGAATGACAGAAAAAATTACATTTCGCAAAATCGTGATCCGAAGATGTATAAAACCTCCGATGCCATTTAGAATTATCATTCAAAAAAACATACTTTTCTTTTACCAGTAGCTATGAGGTTTCCAAGACTTGAAAACACTCTATATTACATATACTAACATGGAGAAACGTGCTTCATAGCATTACAAACAAAGTATTTTCCTACGAAATGAGATTAATGTTCAATGGCTTGACATTCTTCACATCAATATAGAATTCAAATTTAGAAACTATCCTTATATTATGGTAACAAATTCCTTAAAGTAGAGAAAATAAAGACAATTTTTTTTCTTCTTTTTTTTTTTTTTTTTTTTTTTTTTTTTTTTTTTTTTTTTTTTATTTTTTAAAATTTAAAAAAAAAAAGAGAAGTAGAAGGAGAAAAAAAGAAAAAAGAAAAAAACAGAAAGAGAAATGGAGAAAAACAATATAAGTAAGTCAAAGTTCTTACCTGTCCTTCTGAGATGTCTGCAACATAATAGTGCTGGTGCGTAAGGCTATTGGGGAACTCGGCAGCCAAGAAGGGTCCACCACGATAAGATATCCACATTTGCAGTGTCGCATTTCTCGTTTGTGCTCCAAGGAGATGCTGGAAATAGGTAGGAAAATATAATATATATAAGTAATTCTTCACTAAATGTTTTAAACATCACTTCAAAACTTAAATTTCTATCACGTACATTTTCCAATAATTTTTTTACACTTCTACACAGATCAAACATAGACACTCACCACTTTCTTGATGGCGAAGAGAAACTCGTCCTTGACCTCGAAATCTTCCACTCTGCTAATGACAGTATTGGGTGTATAGCCCTCTCTGAAATGAAAAATAAAAAGAGGGGATCATTTTACAATACCTACTAGTAATGGAGATGCTAATCTAACACAGACTTTATAAAAGGGACATACAGATGATGGAAGTGGGATGTTGGTGTACATATGGGATGATTCTGATGGTGATGAATTTCAGCAAGGTGATAATAAATGATGTAGAAGGAGTTATGAGTAATGATGATGTACTTATGAATGGTGATGATGAATTAGTTGTAATGAGTTCACACACAAATTTTTGTGATCCTAGCTTCTGGTGGATAACTTTTATCATCAACTCTGCTCCCACTACATTACATAACGGATAATTGCCTTTTACAACATATTTTAAAAAATAATAAAGAGGGAGAGCTGGTAATGGAAAGGACACGATAAAGTTATCACCTCAAGGGCATCAAGGGAGACCATACCTAAACAGCATCTGCGAAGACAGGACCGTTGCACCTCCACTAGGTTCTTTTCGCACGACGTACAGGGTGGGTGGTGATGTCATTTCCGACCAGTAGTATGTCTTGACATACCGTTCAACTACCCTCCATGCTACGCCAAAGTCCTCACTAATCCACAACTGCAGGCAGGAAATACTTATTGAAATAGTAATCCTATATTCAAGAGGACTTCATGCACAAACACGATGGGAAAAATACATATTTTTGGTCAATCTTGATAAACAAATTAGAGAGGGTATAACTTCATAATAATAATAATAATATTCCATGATCAAAAAGACTAAAAAATAAAAATAAACAACAATAACAATATCAACCTTTCGTTCTTCATCTTCAATGTCATAGGCTAGAAGAACTTCTGCGTTCACTGGATGATGGCTTATCTCGGAGGGCGTGAATATCACCTTGTGCGATATCACATTCTGGCAGTAGTCCCTGGTCACGTATACGCGCTTGTTGATGACGTCCGTAAACACAAACTGTAGGAGGAGAGTCCATCGTGTAACAGAGAAGTCATATAAATATGATATATGTATATATGTATGTATGTATGATATGTATAATATATGTATATGTATGATATATGTATGATATGTATGATATATGTACACTGTTACAAGAAAATTCAAGAATGAATCAATTGTATAGATGAAAAGAAAAAAAAGGGAAGTACATTTAGCTATCAATACCTTAAAAAAAGAAAGAACGAAAAACAACAACTATATCTCAATAGCTTACCATTGAAGTGAATTTCTCATTCTTGTACATCTTGTTAATGATGGCTGGTTTCCCTGCAGCCGTTTGGAATTTGCTCGTCTTCTCTTGAAACGTCGAGCCATAGTCATAGGACACGTAGACGTTCGACTTCGATGACTTATCCTGAACCGAGTCCCTTGTCATACACACCACTACTTTACTTCCCTCGCCGGCCCAATTTATAATCAAATGGTGATGACTGTCGTTGGCCAGTTTATACTGTGGAGAGAGAGAGAGAGAGACAGGAAGGTTAAAACCTACAAAGATGGAATATATAAAAATATTATAAAGCATTAAAAGATAAAATAATTAAAAGCTAATAATAATAATTGAAGAAACAACAATTTTTACAAAGTGGATGCTACTAAAATGAGTGAGCTGTGACAAAGGCTCAACGTCGGATCTCAAGGGGAAAGAGAACGCTCACAAAGAGACGATAATTCTCTATCTCGTGAAAGTAAAAATCTAATCATCTATACTGAAGAGGGTTACCAACATAGAGGTCACTGCCAAAGAAAGTTATAATATCAAGTAATTTTGGAAATATTCTTCCTCTTATCATTATATATATATAAAAAAAAAAAAAGAAAAAAAAAAGAACAGAACAGAACTCACTCAAGAAAATGAATTCTGTTACCCAGCAGTTACATCTGTGCATATTGGATATATGTGATAAAGTTCAGCTATCAATTTACTCAAATAATAACCATACATATAACAATACTGCTGTTAGCAATACTGCTAATGCCTTTAACTAGTTCCACTGCAAAAATCAACACAAAGATAATTATATACCATATGACAAAAATCACTATACTAATATCATCCTTATTACAGACCCTATGCTTGACCAAGCAAACGTGCATGAACTAACCAAAAAGTTGAAACTCTGCAATTTTAGTATGAGACATAATTCTATAATTCTTACTGATAATGGCAGGTTATGAGGCTGTGGGGTATGGGCTGAAAGTACTACGATGAGATCACTAATATGCAATAATAATATATTAGGACCAATATCAAGTTTTATTCTTTTGTCATATTTTGTCTTATTCATTTTGGTCTTTTCTTGAAACGACGAGCCATAGTCATAGGACACATACATGTTCGACTTTAATGACTCATACACATCACTACTTTACTTCCCTCGCTGGTTTCCGAAAGAGAGAAGATCTAGGCTGTATCTATGGTATCGGTACCGCTGAGTACCAATCCCGTACATACATCCGTCACATTTTAAGCAAGTCTAGATTTTTAGAAAGGGCACAGCGGTCTATCATAAGAGCAGCAATTTCTTATTATCTAAGCTTAACCCTTTCCCGACGGGTGCACTTTCTACGCGAAGTCCCATATGCCGGGCGATTGCAATATTGCAATGAAATCGTCACAATAGGATGACGCCCCGGAACGGGAGTTTTTGGCTGTGTCACACGGGTGTGACGCACCGTCGTCATTGGGTTAATTTCATTACATAAAATAAAATCATTTTTTAGCTATAGGCTATCTAACATCTGAGATTGGACAATTGGGAACATATACTGAGCTGCATTGTTGCAAGAGTGCATTCGTCACTGCGATTCTGTTCAATTAATTCATGACTCCACATGAGCTAATCAATAAGGAGTCAATTAGTATGCATACCTGACCTTACCTGTTAACCCCAATCCTAATAAAAAGGTTTAACTTCAATTACTATTATTAATGCTATTAATATTATCATTGTTAATATCATTTTCATATTGCTATCATTATTGTTATTCATGTTATCATTATAATTTCATTAATTTCTTTTTTTCTTTTTAAATTCCGGAACATTCAAGAACTGGGGTAAACAGGTCAGATCAGGTCAGCCTTGTAATGGAATACATAGTGAATAAGTGCTTGTGGATCTATTCATCTGTTCCAAAAAAAATCAAAATAATAGAAATTAATTAATTAAATCAATCAATAAAAAATAAAAAGTAACAAAATGAAATAATAATAATGATAACAGTAACATTAATAATAATAATAATAATAATAATAATAATAATAATAATAATAATAATAATAATAACAACAACAATAATCATAAGAACAACAATAATAATAACGATAATAATAATAATGATAATAATAATAATGATAATAATAATAATGATGATAATAATAATAATAATGATAATAATAATAATGATAAAATCAATAATAATATCAACAATAACAATAATAATGATAATAATAATGATTACAATAATAATAACAATAAGGCGGAGACACTTTCGGAGACACTCAAAACCTCTAAAATACCTGCAACATATACCAAATAAAGACACTTATCACAACAAATAACAATCAGTTACATAGTGTGTCATATATCAGCCAGCCAATCAAAACATTTATTTCATATCACTTGCAATGAATGCAACAAATGCCTCGAGCCTCCGCAGCAACATGGATGCCTGGATAAATTGGTGAAATTTGGTCTTCAAATCACTGTAGTAATTCCTGGTAATTTAGTCTCAAATGAATGATTAGTCTAAGACCTATTTTAACAGAATATACGTGGTGGATGTTTAATGACCTTTGCCACTATCTATAATATTGGATAGCGTCTTTCTTTGCAACTTGCATCGGAAATGTCGTAGAAAGAATTATCTTTGAGTGTGAATATGTTAACCTATAATATCAGCGCTTGTCCCATTAATAATAATGCTGATAATAAAAATAATGATAATAATAGTAATATTAATAATAACAATACTATTAATAATGAAAATAATGATAATAGCAATAACAATAATAATAATAACAAATAATAATGGTAATGATAATGATATTAATAATAATAACAATAATAATGACAATAACAAAAACAAAACCAATAACAATAACAAAAACAATGTTAACTCTAATCCACCTTGGATAAAACAATCATAAAAAAAAACAGGACTACAATCACCATATCATTCAAGTTTCTCGTACATTATTCAGAAAAAAACGTAATTTCTTGCTCAATATTTCAAAATTAATCTTCTTGTCTAACTTATTACATCCATTCGATTAATCTTCTTTTTCCTATGTCGGTAATATAGGTTTGTCTTTCCCCGATCATTATTTCTTTTGTATTTGCAATAGGGGGGGATTGCCGAGTGCAATAAGA
Organism: Penaeus japonicus; assembly: GCA_017312705.2. Classification (NCBI taxonomy): domain Eukaryota; kingdom Metazoa; phylum Arthropoda; class Malacostraca; order Decapoda; family Penaeidae; genus Penaeus; species Penaeus japonicus. The sequence goes on from BOPN01006672.1 coordinate 38,162, forward strand.
ATGATTTTTGATATGCATGAATGTGCCATATTTAATTTTGTCCGTGCTTCTGTATTTCTATAATAATCAACTTCAAAGCATAAGCTTCAAGAAAAAAATTTGAATTAGGCTTTTCTTAACTTATAATTGCTTTAAAAAGGTGAAATAATATTTATCAAAAAGATTTGATGAAGTTTCTTTTCTTGCAGTAACTTAATATCGCGACCATTCTGGTCGATTTTGGCGTGTTATGAAGGAGAGCGATCTTCTGTTTTGTCGGAAATTATGACATGTAGAGATAACCCTTCATAGGCCTATTTTCAAAGCGAGTGATTTCCGCAGGCCTATTTTCAAAGCAAGTGATTTCCATAGGCCTATTTTCAAAGGTAAGCAATTTCCGACAAAAACTGAAGCCCGATTTCCTTCAAAGGAGTAAAATCCATTAGAGAAAATAATTATTCTGGTTTTAATATCCAGCCAGCAAGCTTAGGAAACACTTAGCGGTTTGTGAAGGAAGGCACCGAGGATAGGCATATATATCTGAATGCTAAAAATGGCAAATTTTACTTATATAATCTAATATGATCAATCATACCAAACCCAACCTTACCTAACCATCTCTAACCTTTGTGTTAGCTTAGCCTATCCTAACCTTCTCACTCCCTAGCGACAACGGCTCGTGGAATCTTCGAAGCTAGGAATAGCAACGGCAGACACGAGGTAAATAGCTAATACAAATTTCCCGTCACGCATGCATCTCCGGGAGGAACCGAACGTCAGAGATGACACAAAAAAGGCATGTTCGGCAATCAGGTGGCAAGACATGCTCGGCTCCCTGACACGAAGTAGGAAAAGTCCCGACAAAAAAATATTTCCTCGTGTACTTCCTCTGTCTCTTTCTCTTAAATATCTAAATATCACCAATTCCTCTTGAGTTAAGTATCAAGTCGCCCCTTTCATGAATCAGAAGAGATATACATTCCCTAAGGCGATTATTATTAATAATTACGAAATATATATAGTTACGTAATTTCCCTTTATTTCCCAGAAGTCGGTAATTTTTTTCCTATTTTTTTATATATCGCGACTGGTTCTTCCCCTTCCACTATCATTATCATATCTAATTCTTTCTCTTAGAGTCTTTGAGAGAAACAACTCACCACAGAGACAGACGGCTGAGCAGTGCCATGAGTGTCATCAGCAGTGTCAGCGGCTCTGCTGACTCTCCTGTGCCTGTCAGAAGCAGAAGTGTCACCTGCTGACCGTCCGTGAACCGCTCCAGCAATCACTTCCAGGGGGTTCTTCTGCTCCTCGGCCCTCCTCACCCTTATCAATCTACTCGAGGAGGAGGCGGAGGTGGTCCTCGAGGCATCGCACGCTTCGAGACACAAGAGGGAGATCAGCAGACAGCAGACAAAGCAGAGAAACGGAGTTCTTCCTCCGCTCCGCGTCGCAGCCATCGTTGTTGTGATTCCCCTGCTGATCGGGGGATGGGGGGCGTGCGTACTGATGAGTTTGCGTGGGCGTTTACAGGCGCTGGGCGTGCTGGCTGGCAGGAACATGTGGGCAGAATATGCGATGAGAATATGCTGAATGAGTGATGGATGAGCATGCGGGAGCTGGCAGAAGTTAATAACGAAGTGCATTGATGTTTTATGTTGTCTTAGTAGTCAGTGTTAGTCAGCGCGGTGTATTAATGGCAAGGTTATATGGTGGGCATTCTTGATTTAGGTATTTTTACTCTGAATTATGAAAGAACCTTTGGGTTTTGATGTTAGCTAAAATGGAAAAGGGACGCATGGGATATATTTACGAATAACAGATGGAAGCCCAAAATGGGTTATATATGTGGTTGTGTGT
>BOPN01006672.1:45000-47500 GCA_017312705.2 Penaeus japonicus
TATCATAACAAAATTGAACCTCAATGAAATTAGTTGAGAGTGCCTTTAGAAAAGGCAAATATTTAAAGGAGGCTTTGAGACCAAGGCCAATTAAGGTAAAATTAGAAAATGAAAAACAGAAATGGAAACTGATTGGAAAAAAATATGAAACTAAAGGAAATTGACGAATATAAAGAAGCATGGATATCACCGGACATGAGCTATGAAAAAAAGACAAAGTCAAAATACTTTGATAAATAAACTAAGAGAAAGCAGAGAAAAGGATGGAGCAAGAAAATACTGGTATATTACCAACAATAGACAAGAACATTCAGTCCTGCGAAGCATACCTATTCGAACAAAGGCAGGTGATGAAACGCCCACCGCTACACCGGGGGAAGGTCCAGCTCCCCCAAAATAGGGGGAAACGACATCAACTATCTAACAACAATAGGTAATGTAGACACGCAAAGAAATAATTTATTTGAGACTCTCATATTGCTAAATATACAGGGATTATATCCAAAAAGTAACCAGAGAAAAACAACATATCTAGAGGACATGGCAAAGATCAACAATTATTCAACGATAGCTCTTATAGAAACTCATCTGAATGAAGACATAAAAAAATAGAAAAAAATAAAATTGGTAACTATGAGCTAATAAGGAAAGATAGAAATAAGTGAAGCAGAGGAGGAGTAGATCTTTACATCAGGAAAGAATTAGCAACTAGAATTAGAATACTCTAATAATACAGTAGTAATACTAGGGGTATTGACAAGAGATACAAAAGAGCTATACATTATATTATACAGACCTCCTGGAACAACAGAAACATCTTTCAATGAATCACTAGGCCTCATTAGTAATTACATTGTGAATATAAGGGAAATTGAAGCTATTATGATACTTAGCGATTTTAATTTCCCCTTTATTGACTGGGAAACAAAGAAAATAAAGATAGGAGCAAATGCCACTAAAGATGAAAAACAACAAGCGAGAATGCTTTGATATTTTGAAGAAAGTTTTTACCTTAACCAAATCATCAAAATTCCAACAAGGGAGGAAAGTATATTAGACCTTATTTTCATAAGTATAGAGGAAGATGTACACAATATATCATCAACTTATACAGCTCAATCAGACCACAACATAATTGAAATCACAATGAATAAGTAAAAAAAATCAGAAAAAAAATGTGAAAAACAGGTAGCCGAAGCAGAAAAGAGTCTCAGATCTTTAAACTTTAGACAAAATCAAATAGATTTGAAAAAAAATAAATGCAACACTAGAAGACTCACTTCACTCACCAAATAATATACTAAAAAAAACTTTATAATGCATGTAAAGATGTTAGTAGAATGTTTGTGCCCCTAAAAACAACAGAAACAGAATATCATACCAAGAGATTGAAGGATCATGTTAGGAAACAAGAAAAATAAGGTTAACAAATTGAAAAAAAGAAAGAAAAACAGATCATCAAGAGAGAAAGGATCAAAGCAGAGATAAGGCTATAAGAAGATAAATTAAAACTGTCTATAAGTTACCAAAAACCAGCCAAAGAAAAAAGAGCTATGGATGCTATAAAACAGAATGCGAAATATTTTTTTCTCTTACTCAAACAACAATGGTGCACTGGTAACTGATTCAAAGGAAATGGCTGAATTACTCAAATTGCAATATGAAGAAGTCTATAGTGTCCCAAGAAGAGAAAAAAACAATATCGGACCCACAACACCATTTTAGTATTATTAGTAATGAGGATGAATGTTTCACTGACTTCATATTCAGTGAAAAAAATATTCTTGAAGCAGTAAGTGAAATCTCAACAAACTCAGCAGCTGGACCAGATAAAATCCCAGCAATCTTTTTTTAAAAACTGCAAAGAAACCATAGCAAAGCCACTGGTAACTTTGTGGAGGAAATCTTTGGACATGGGGATTGTCCCCAGCTTACTGAAAGAGGGTACTATAATTCCAATATATATGGTGGAAAAAAAGGTCAGGCTATAAATTATAGACCAGTAACACTGACATCTCATATAATAAAAATGTTTGAAAGGGTAGTGAGGAAAAAATCGTCCAATTTTAGACAAAGAAAACAAGATAAATTCCGGGCAACATGGATTCAGAAGTGGTAGATCTTATTTATCACAGATCCTGACACACTTCGAACACATACTAAAGGACCTAACTGAAAATAGAGAAGTTGATGTAATATACTTAGACTTTGCAAAAGCTTTTGACAAAGTAGATCACGGCATTCTGATACATAAGATTAAAGACCTTGGAATCGGGGGGGGGGGGGGGGGGGTTGGAAGATGGATTTACAACTTCCTAATAAATCGTAAACAAAAAGTACAAATTAATGGGTTTTACTCGAAAAAAAACGACTATTATGAGTGGGGTGCCACAAGGGTCCGTTCTTGGGCCCTTGTTATTCCTTATTATGATTGGTGACATTGATAATGGTGTGAAACACTCGAGAGTAACATCATTTGCAGATGATACAAGAATAAGTA
>BOPN01006672.1:60000-62500 GCA_017312705.2 Penaeus japonicus
TTTCATGTTATTAAGTCTCAGACTTTTTCACATGAAGGAGTAATAACACATCTTCTGTATAAACAAGTAAATGTTTCTCGTTAAATAACTCCGTGAACTAATCTGATTTACACCCATAATAATAACTTTAACACAAAGAGAATATAGAATTATCATCAAACAGAAAACTACTGTAAATTGTGGAAAGCTGATTCAACAAAATTACTCTAAAACAGAAAGGCCATGGACTATATTTGAACAAGTAGAAGTCTATCAATAGATTTCGAAATTGAATTCAAAAGAATATTTTAGCAGCAAGAAAAGCAAAATCCTTCGACTTTCTTAGTACTTTCATGGCGGATGTCTTACCCTTATTTACCTGTCTGCTATATGCCCGTTAGCTCAGCTGGGAGAGCGCCATCAGCCGCAGAAACTTAATGGAGGTCACAGGTTCAAGTCCTGTACGGGCTGCAATTTTCTTGCAATACTATTTATGTTGATGTGAAATTATAATTAGTGTTCCGAGTTATTCTCCCCACAATTTCAGAGTCAGTTAGTCTCATCTCTTACTTTTAGGTCGGGCTTTTTGTCTCTATCTCTCACGTCCTTAACACACACACACACACACATATATATATATATATATATATATATATATATATATATATATATATATATATATATATATATATATATATATATGGAGACACACACACACACACAAATGTAAAAGAAAGGTATGAATGAGACTGAATATCTAAAACACGCAAGAGATGTATTTGACGCGTTTCGACGGAGGTCTTTCTCAAAAATACATAACAAGTGAAAACATAGAACGAATATATATATCAAATGAGAGCTGATGGTTCACCTGACTCTCCTGACCTGTGTATGGTTTATCCGCATAATTGATGCTGCCGCGACCTTGGACAGTTTCAATCTCCCCGACGCGGTGTTCATGTTTTCTGTTGTCACGATGTATGCAGCTTCCATAACTTTACGCCTTTGCTTTTGCAATCCTTTGCTGACGATTTTCGCTTCTTTCCAATCTGGTAGATGTCCCGCCTCATCTACGTGTGCCACCATGGCGTATCTATATATAACATACAGCACTGAACGAAAAGCAATGACGGTTGCAATGTCCCATCGGCATTGCGAGGTTGTCCTGCATAACCGCCCCCAGGCTTCGTCACTTGGCAACCACGACCAAACACGCATCACCTGTCATGGAAAACGTTACCTTGAGTAAATACTTTTTCGTTTTATTATCATTGCTGCTCTCTGTCTGTCTGGGGAAATGTGTATCGACATAACTCAATATTAAAAACTAACTAAGCCATCAGTTAAAATTGTAGCCCGTACAGGACTTGAACCTGTGACCTCCATTGAGTAGGCGTTTCAAACTGGCGCTCTACCAACTGAGCTAACGGACATGCACTCATATTCAGACTAAGAATATAACAAAATCAAAGAGAAAATTTTAGTTGTTTTTGTTATCCATTGATGTGAAAACTTATTAGGCTTTTAATATATAATCGTTTTTTTCTAAAGAATGATACAATTTCAGCGAGCTTAATAAAGTTTTCAACACACTTGAAAAAAACAATAAACCACATTACATATTATTATTATTTTTTTTTTTTTGAGGAAGTTGGATCGCTTTCTGTCTGTATAAGTCTTTTTCTCTATATACTCAAACGCACACGCATACATGTTTGCATGTAAGTATACGATATAACTTTAATTATATTGATAGAATTATCATCTCGTTTCTTTGACAAGGTAGAAATGTATTTTTATGTTATTAAGTCTCAGACCATTTCACATGAAGGAGTAATAACACACTTTATGTATAAACAAGTAAATGTTTCTCGTAAAGTAACTGCGTGAGCTAATCTCATTTACACCCAAAGTAATAACTTTAATACAAAGCGAATACAGAATTATCATTAAACAGAAAACTTCTGTAAATTGTGGAAAGCTAACTCAACAAAATTACCTTAAAACTGAAAGCCCATGGACTATATTTGCACAAGTAGAAGGCTAGTAATAGATTTCGAAGTTGGATTGAAAAAAAAATTATAGCAACAATCGCAGAAATTCACTGGAGGTTACGTGTTCAAGTTCTGCACGGCCTATATAATTCATCATTATTATAGTCATCATCATCATCATCATCAATATCATAGTTATCATCATTATTATCATCGTATTATTATTGATGTTACGCATGCAATACTGCAACCGGGAACTTCGGCCAACACGATCATGCACGAACGGGTGCCTGGTTCCAGAGGAAGAGGTCAAAATCAAGAGTAAAGAAGGGAAGTGAAGAGGAGGAGATAGGAGGAAAAGATAAGGTTGGGGAGAGAAAACAATATAAGAAGACAGAAAAAGCCGGGGTTAGACCCAGCTTTCGGGGTAATAGTAAGGGGGAATAGCTGACTGGAAGGCGGAAAGATAGGAAGAAGGATGGGGAGAGAAAGAGGTCGAAAAAGAGGAAAATGACTGTAAGTTTCTG
>BOPN01006672.1:70000-72615 GCA_017312705.2 Penaeus japonicus
TCAGCTATTAGTGCTCCTTCTGGTTGTTATGCTTGGTCTTGCTTGCTTATTGAAACTCAAAATACACATTATCCTATAAAGAACAATAATAATAATAAAATAAAACAGTCCCTGCTCAAGTTATACAAGAAGCGCGAAAATGTCGCTCGTTTTCTATGGCAGCAGACGCGGTGTTTGGTCGTGGTTGCCGAGTGACGAGCCTGGTCGCTGGTGCAGCACAGCTTCCTCATGGCGATGGGATTAAACACCTTCAGTGCGGGGATATTATACTTTGGTTCAGTGCTGTATGCTGTATACTATCTATCTAGATGTGTGTATATATATATATATATATATATATATATATATATATATATATATATATACATATATATACATATATATATGTACACACATGTGTGTGTGTGTGTGTGTGTGTGTGTATATATATATATATATATATATATATATATATATATATATATATATATATATATATATATATATATATATATATATATATATATATATATATATATACACACACACACACACCACACACACACACACACACACACACATATATATATATATATATATATATATATATATATATATATATATATATATATACATATATATGTACATATATGTATATATATATATATATATATATATATATATATATATATATATATATATATATATATATATATATATATATATATACACACATATGTATGTATATTATATGTATATGTATATATATAAATATACATAATATATATATTTGTGTGTATATATATATATATATATATATATATATATATATATATATATATATATATACATAAGTACACACACACATATTTACATATATATACTTATAAAAAAGTCAGATGAGAACTATTGGCTGCGCGAATATGTTTAGAATTATATTTCCCAACAAAATATCAGATACTTTTATAAAAAATGATTATAAAAAGGATTTGACCATCAGTTAAAATTGTAGCCCGTACAGGACTTGAACCTGTGACCTCCATTTAGTAGGCGTTTCAAACTGGCGCTCTACCAACTGAGCTAACGGACATATACTCATATTCAGACTAAGAGTATGACAGAATTAAAGAGAAAATTTCAGTTGTTTTTTGTTATTCTTAATATGAAAAATAATTAGGCTTTATATACGGATTTTTTTTCTAATTGATTTAAGCAACTGAGCTAACGGACATGTATTTGTAGAGAGTCTAAGGTCATACCAGAATTAAAAAGATAAATAACTAAATAAGATCCTTATAATACCAATTCACACATCAAATTTATAGCACATTGATTACGAAGCTCCTTGGCAACACAGATTTAGCGAGAATAAAGTTTATATAAAATGTAGACTCGCCGATAAATAAAACAAGTAACATATAACCAAATGTAAACTGTGCATTATCAGCCGACTTTTTAATTGTATTCAATCCCTCGAACAATAACAGGTGTAGGAGACAAACGATATTAAAAAGTGGCAAAATAACACCGTAGAGTTCATCCGCAGGTAGTCCTGTGACTCATCCGGTGAAGAGGCTGAATCTAACTTTGCTTATTGACTATCATATTAGTTTTTTTTTTTCACTTAGATGGAGTTGGAGCTTAAGAACTGCATTTAAATATAATGCTCATAAATGACACAGAGGAGGTCGCTGTACTATGATGGGTGAAATACGTCCAGATTCAAAGTTTCTCAAAGAAGAAGCACCGTCCTAGCCCTCACGAGGGAGCGCTTGACACAAAACCATATCCCTTTTCACTTACACATTGCCTTCATAATGCGGCGAAAATGAATATAGATATAAACCTTTCCTTGGTCTTTCATATGTAACCAATTCTAAGTGATAAGTTTGATGACATACTTCATTGACAAGGGCGCCAAAAAAACAACTAAAGATGATAGTACAGAAGTGTCACTCAATTAATCTTGTGATGATTAAGAGTTTTTTCTTATCATAATGGAGTTTTCAAAAGGAAATGGCATTTTTCTCAACCATATTTATTTTCATACATGGAAATCTATTTCACAAGCGGTCATCAGTAAATTTAAATAAATTTTTAATCAATACATTTAAAATTATGCAAATTTTGACTTTTTTAAATAATTTTGATATCTTATTTATTCATAATTTAATCATTGATATACAAAACAAACTTACATTCTTGATGATACAACTGACATCATCTCATAGCCTTCTGCTTGTTTCAGCCTCGATATAACATAGATGACATAGTAATAGCATACAATAGGAGTACTTGGAGAAAGCTCATAAAAAACGGCGACCCCAAATAGGGATAAGCTGAGAAGGCAATATTATGATCGGCAAATCAAAATCACCAGATGCTCTTCTGTCCTAAGCTGCCATTGCTACAAAAATCGCACTTCCCATTACAGTGCCTCAGTCTTCCTTGAAAGAACATGTCCGTTAGCTCAGTTGGTAGAGCGCCAAGCTAGATCTTCCTCGAGGAAGACCTAATATCCTGGTGGTCGCAGGTTCGAGTCCTGTACGGGCTACACTTTTCATTTCAATCGAAATTTCTCGTCCTTCATGTAATAATTCAGTCAAAGACTCTCTCGAAATCAACTTCATTTCTTC
>BOPN01006673.1:25000-30000 GCA_017312705.2 Penaeus japonicus
TGGAATGGCGGAACAAATAAAATCTGCGCGGAATGCAGCACTCGAGAGGAGCAAAGGGCAAACAAAGTTAGAAAGAACTAACAAAAATAAAAAACTTGACAAGGAGTTTTCGTGGAACTGCACCAGTTGAACAATGACATCAAAATAGGGCGGATTAATGGCGAGGGGAAACGGTGAATGCGAAGCGGGAAGTGCAAATATGTGCTGAAAAGTGAATCCGTTGTTTCAGTGGAAGAAAAAAAGGAAGGGAGAATGTGGGAGATAATTTGAAAATGTTGATCTAAGGGTGACAAAAGGTAGCAGAAGGTGGAGCATGATGAAACAGCAGCTGAAGAGATCGAGAGATAGCTTCAATTAAGAAATTTTCGCTTTTTTATTCTTCGAGGTTAACTTCTGGCTCCGCGTCACGACCCTTTGTCTCTCGCTTATCCCGCTCGCCCGTTCGGCCCGCTGCCTCCGGCCCTATTATCATCTCGAACTTCTTCCCCGACATTTGCTTTCTTTCTCTTCTCATCTCGAGGTCGCGTCTCTCCCTCTCTCTCTCTCTCTCTCTCTCTCTCTGTTTGTTTATTAGTAGGCATCTTTGTGCACACACTTCTGTGCGTAGGTGTTCGCGCCCGATCAACGTTAGTAATGGAGATGCTCACGAGGAAGCCATGGGACAGTAGCTGCTGCGGCCAGAGAAACGGCAGTTCCCTGTCTGATGCAACTTTCCTCTTCCTTTCGGTTTTGCTTCTTCGGATTTGTTGCTCTTCATCTTTCCTCGCCATCACTCTTGCCACTTATCACGCTTCACAACGCTACACATTTATATATCTTGTCTTTATTAAAAATAATCATGTGTTCCCCTCTCTGTATATTCGCTACCACCCCCTTTCCTCTTCCTTTTCTTCATCTATACTTCGCCTCCGCCACTCCCCTTCTTTCTACCCTCACCCCTCTATTTCACCCTCCCCCCTGCCCTTTCTCCCCTCCTCTTGGCTCTCGCCCCTTCCCTCTTCCCTTTTCTACCGCCTCGCTCCTTTCCCCCTCCCCCGCTCCTTCTGCAGAGGATAATCAAGAGGAAAACTAGGGTTCCTGGACGATTCCGCGAGTGTTGAGGTGGAGGGCAAAGCGAGCCGCACTTAAAAGTATGAAATTAAAGGGTAAAGCATGCGTTTGGCGCAGTTTGGACGGACTGCAAGTTCACTGTTTCACAATGCTAAGTATCACGCGATAATTGTGATCTACGGAAGACTTGCTTCTTGCTTACATAAAGTTCAGGCTAATAAGGCAAAGCTATTAACCAGTACTTACGAGGACTTGCATCTAAACTGAGAAAGGATGGAGGTAGCGAGGATGAATGATGACCCAAAATGCAATATGGAGGAGGGAGAAAAAAAAGGGAGAGGCTGGAGGGAGAAGGGAGGGACTAAGGGGAAGGTGGAAAGGGAAAATGAGAGGAGGAGAAGGAGAAGGAACCATGGGGAACGGTATATGAAGAAGGTGAAGTATGACGGCGGAAAAAGTAAAGGAATAAGGTAAAACGGAACGCGGAAGAGGGAAGGAAACATGGAGAAAAGGGAGAGGAGAAGGGTGAAGGAAAAGAAGAAATGGGAAATATGTTTTGTCAGATCAAATCTTGAGAGAATAATACGACAAAAGTAGAGACGCGACGACAGCTTCCGAATATACTATAAATTTCCATACGGATGGAAAAAAGTTTAAAATTTAATGTAATATAAGAACCCCATAAAACTCAAATCATTTTCAGTTAATTCACCACAAATTATTTTGGAATGATCTGGAAAAGGAGTTTCGTATTACTGAAATTACATAAAAAACTATATCTTTGAATTCGCTCCATTGGTATTTTTTATCTTTTTATTTTGGAGACACTAAGTCAACGGTTTTACCGGAGGAGAACAGGGAACTGGTGTAAACAGGAGGGCTGTGGCATCTGTTACAAAAACATTTCAGATTGCATATACAGGACATTGTACTACGGTTCTTCGTAGCATGTATTATGTAGTGAAGCACCATCTCTTTTTCTCCCCTTTGCATAGTTGCAAATGCTGCATAAAGCCACGCCCACACCGCCCCTGCCCAACCCAACCATCCTCTGCAACAGAGGTCTCCAAACTCGACCTAAGTTGCGCGTCCTCCACCAATACACCCTCCCCCTCCCCCCTCCCCCGCCCGCCGCCCCTCTCGCCCAGCTCCCTCTCCTCGAGCTCGCCCCCCCCCACCCCCTTCCCACGCTGCTTCCTACTCCCCCAACCCTCTTCGTCCCGTGTACCATAAAGGTTACATAATGCAATCAATATCATAACCCATCATTCTGGGGCCGTGTCGAGCTTGCTCATGTGCTCTTTTGGCGGCCTTCGTGACTCCGGGCTTCACGGCCTTGCTCTCCTTGATTGCGCCCGGAGACGCGGAGGGAGTGAGCACGGGAGATAGGAGAGCATAGAGCGCAGGAGAGGGTGGAAGACGGAAGCTGCAGACAAGAGCGAGGGAAGGGGCGAGGCTGGGGAAGATCAGTGCAACATGGGACATGATGTTGGCTTTGGTTATTTGATTGTTGGTTATTGGGGACGGTAGGCGACGCCGCCACTTTGTCTCCATCTCTACCTTTAGCCTCGTGTTACTGTCACCAGTATCATGAAGTTTAACGCATATAGTTCCATTACCATTACACATGTCAGTTCAAGTCGTAACTTTCATAACCACTTGTGTAACCACCGTTTTGCCAGCAATGAGGAAATAATCTTACTGCAACCAGGCAGCACTATCACCAACAATATCCTGGTTGTTGGCTTATGCTTGTTTGTATACTCAGCAATTTCCCGCTCCCCTGTGCAGGATGTAAATATTTTCATCTAACATTTGAGAGGTTCCCCTTCCTCTTTCTGCAAGCTCTTTGTCGCGGGTAAGTTTGTGGGCCTCACTTTCCATCACTCCTCCCACCCCTCCCGCTTGCCCCCCTCCCCTCCTAAATTCCCCTGCAGCTCCAGCAGGGGAAGGGGTAGGGGAAGGGGTAGGGGAAGGGGCCGGGGGCCAAGAATAACGAATCGAGGACTCGAAGAAGCAGGGTGAGGCAGGAAAGAAACACTGAGAAATATGAAGCAGGCTCGGGCAATGTAGATAGCACAGAGAGCAATAAACGGCAACAAAAGAGCCAAGCCTGGGAGGACAGGGCCAGGGGAGGGAGGGGACACGGTGCAGGAGCAATGAGGGACGGGCAGGAAGCTTAGGAAAGAAGGGCAATTAATTCGTGCAGCAGCCTGAAGACAGGAAAGAAGGACCTGAAAAAGGGGAGGGCGGATGCACGAATCCGGGAGATGAGAAACAATAGAAAAAATGTAAGGTATAGTATGAGAGAACAGACAAAAGGATTGAAAAGAAGAAAGGCGAGAGCAGATCGGCAGGCAGGGTAGGGGCAGGAAAGAGGGGGCTGGGGTTGTGATGCCCGAGGGGAGAAGGGTGGGCGAGGGCGGGGGCGACAAGAGTCAGGGCTAAAGAGGGCCCTCTGCGAGACGGGGTGGGCTGAGGAGGCCGGGGGAAGGGGGCTAGAGGGGGAGCGGAGTGCGTGAGAGCTGGGAGGAGCAGGAGGCGGAGCCCCGAGAATAACCACAGGGCTTAACTCGAATGCGAACAGGCAGTAAAAGGGAAATTGTTACTTCGCACGACATCGGCCGCTCCGTTATGCTCGCGATGATGATTTGAGGAGAAGTTGAATCGGGGCGGAACCGCGACCGCCCACGCCGCCACCCGCCCGCGAGGCTGATTGATGCCCGCGACTCGGACGTCTTCATGCCCTGGAGGCTTCTCAAGAGGGTGGTGACGATATATACACATAGAGAGAGGTAGAGATAAAGAAAGAGAGATAGAGATAGATAGATAGATAGATAGATAGATAGATAGATAGATAGATAGATAGATAGATAGATAGATAGATAGATAGATAGATAGATAGATAGATAGAGAGAGAGAGAGAGAGAGAGAGAGGGGGGGGGGGGCAGCATGAATATTTCGTATGATTACCGTCTGATATCAAGCAGAGGGTGCCCGACGGCCAGTTTTGGCAGAGGGTCGACCTCGCTCTCGCCCACCGTGCGCTAAGACGCAGCTGACGCGCCGTACGTAGGTTACTCGTCGCACTGGAGGGTCGGAGCGCTCACGAGGCTTCGGCAGCAGTCGCCGAAGGAGCTGATGTATGAGAACAGAAGGAATACAAGGGACGGAATAAGCAATGGAGGGTTGAGATAGCAGGGGAAGGAGAAAGGAAAATAGAAAAGTAGACAGAGGGAAAGGCGTTTTCATTCAAATGTTTGCCGAGTCATGACCTACTCTGACTTGCCGGCAGTCCGGCCAGGCTGAGAATGTGCCTTGTGTGGCAACGTGAAAAAACGGAATTTAGAAAAGCGTTTCATGGTATGAACACTTGGTGAGATGTTCATAGAAAAGAGGTTCCGGTTTTCGTTTTTTTCATTTGTCTTGCGTGTCTAGCGGTTTATGCGGTACGATGCGACTAAAAACAAATGAATGAGGAAATGCACTTAGTCAACTAAAACATTTGGCAAAGAGATATTTCCAGCATTTTTGGATCCTTGTGGTTTACAAGGCTTGCATACCATGCATATAGAGCAGGTGGATAAAATATTGAAAGCATTTCATGCATGACATTAGTCGAACGCAACGAGGAAGAAAGGTGATTTTTTTACATGGTCATGAATAGATGGTGTGTTTTACATGAGAAACGTTCATGAGTACATGAAAGAGACATTATGAGCCCGTTGTTGTTTTTATAGAATGCGGAATCACAATAGGAACATTGGTTCATGCACAGTAGTAAAGAATGGCTACGGGAACTAAAGCAGATTAAGAAACTTGAAAAATATGGTGAAGAGAAATAGAATGGAGTTCGAGAGCTTAGAAATGCAATGGACGAAGAATTTTGAGCGAAAATATGTGTGAAAATATTGAGCTAAAACTGGGACACTGAGGAACAATAAGAGATC
>BOPN01006673.1:35000-37500 GCA_017312705.2 Penaeus japonicus
CTACCTCCCGCTGTGAGGGGAGGAGTTGGATGGCTGCATAAAACTATAAGCACAAAGGCATGTAGATAAGCACCTTCCAGTCACAGGATGTCACAAGGGGCGCCGACAGGCGGATGGGCGGCTAGCCGAGGGACGTTGAGTCCAGAAGGTAAGCGGAACCCATTACCTCCGCCGAGCTCCGTATCGGGTCGAGGAGCGTAAATGTATCTGCTTTAATGAATGTTCCGCCGGCTGTGTGACCGTCTCGCCTCCCGGCCTGCCAATGACGACCTGCCCCAAGTCGTACAGGCATCGCCAGATCTCGCCCTTCCAGGGGCCATTCACATGTTAGGCGATAAGAAACTGAAATCGTCTGTAATTTCACTTTTACATAAAAAAGAGGAAAGGTAATTTAGAGCTACACATATTTCAAATCCTAATCTTTCACTGGTGTTTTGCGCTATTTTCGCTCAAATAGTTCCATTGTGATTAATGAGAAAAAAAATCACACAAAAATAAAGAGAGAAGAAAAGGGAGGATCCAATTATAGCGTCTATGAGAATTTGGACCGTCCGTCTTTAATTTTTTTTTTCTTTTTTTTTTACCCTGAGAAGAACTAGATTCTCTGTTTCCTCTGTACTGAACTCTTCACCTCTTAAAAACATCTAGTGATTAACATCTCTGAGACTTATGTCGACGCGATATACTGCTTGGGTCTGTTTACGGGAATTCCACTGTTATGCGAACTCTGCGTATATCATTTACGAAAGCCAGTATTTACTTCTAACAGATAAGTATCTATCATTTGACTCCTTTGAAACTTCCTTTTGTCTTATGACAGACTAATACAACAAAATTCAATGCGGATGAACAAACAGCCAAAAACACATCTCAGTACACATGAAAAAGGGTAAATCTACCTCTAAAAGCGCCAGCTTCCGGATCTTGAAAAAAATATGTATTGATGAAGTCCGCGGATCGAAGTCAAGCATGAGGCTGCGGGATCTCGTGTAGCACTGGTAAAGGTCAGCTCACGAGCTCTCATACGAGGCGGACTCCAGTGGCCACCCTTGTGAATGGCCTTCCGATCGCCGATCTGCCAGACGTTTGCACCTTTTCTTCGGAAAACTGCAATGGGAGAAGGAAGGAGAGTGCGAAGGAGTAAACATCGAACATCTGCCCGGGAAAAATGTAGATCTGAATAAGACTGCGCTGAAACAACGCTATGTTTGGGTTCTGATATTCTGGCAGAGTTTAGAGCTACCACATTTTTATTTTTTTCTCCCTCCTTCCCTCCCTCCCTCTCGCTTTCTCTCCCCTTCTCTTTGCTCATCTTTCTATGCATTCTCCCCTTTCCTTCCCCTGGTTCGTTTAACCCCATTTCCCCTTCCTTTATCGTGTTTCCCACTTCCTTCGTAACTCTCCCGTGTCCTGGTGGTCCGTAACATGACGCGAGTCCCTGGAATCGCATTTTCTCGCGAAGTCTCACGCCGCACAAGTCGACCTGCGGCTGAGCGCCATCTGTTGGGAGAACGAGAGGTTGCCATATTTTTTCGTTCACTGTCCAAATATCGCAATACTTACTATGCGAAACTTTGGACACTCTTTCTTTAAGAAGATACTTTTGAAGGGAAATTATAATTTCTATGATAAGTCCTTGGCAACAGCAAGAGCTTTCATCCACATCATAACTGAGAGCAAACCCAGAATTTAGCCAATTGGATTACGTATGATACTGAGGCGCACTACGCCCTGCCTCCCTCCCTGGACACAATACGGCTGCGGTTCAGCTCGCCCGTCTGCTCCGTCTCTAATTTTAGCCGTCGCTTGCAATCCATTTTAGTAAGACAATATTCGCGTGAGGAAATGTTGATCCACACAACGATACTGAAAATATAAGGACGAAGGCCAGCGCTAGGATTCGTGATTGGCCGCTATCATCCGTCACATTCATGCGATTACGTAATTCACTCTGAATCCTTGGCGTTTAGCACAACGCGAGGAGGGAGGTTTTCATCCTAGAGCAAGAGCTCCTCCTGAAGGTCGAGAGGCCGTCGGTCGCGCGTGCGCACCCGCCACCGAGGATGAACTGGCCGAGTCGGAATTCCGCGCTCCCTGCGCTGAAGATCCCCGCCCGCGAAGGAGGCGCCGCCGCCTCGTCGGCCGCGCTCTTCTCTTAATTAACCGCCTCGATCGGCCAAAATATTCCTTCCTCCAAATGAAAACCTTAGACTCCCGACACAGATGAAGGGTGGAGGTGGGGGACGGGGAGGGGCCGCTGGGGAATCCCGTCGCTCTCAAGCTTTTTGTTGTTCACTTTGATCCAAGCCGCGGGGGGTCGGGGGGGGGGGGGTCGGAGGAGAAAGCTTGAGAACACAGGAGGAAGGTGCCAGAGATAGGGGAGGTGGTGGCAGTCATGATAAATGGTGGCAGAGACATGGAAAGTGGTGACAGCCATGACAAATGGTGACAGAGCCGTGGTAGAGACAGGGCAAATTGTGGCAGAAACGTGAAATATGAT
>BOPN01006673.1:45000-47500 GCA_017312705.2 Penaeus japonicus
ATAGGGTGGAATGAGTGACATCAAGGAACTTAGCGAGAAGTCAGAAGAAACAAGTTCATCCTATAAATCGTAGGATGGGTGCAACTCCTTTTGAGAGTCTGAAATTCACTCACATGACGGTAATTAGGCGGGAGATCTCGCCGCTCTCATGATCGAAAGAATCATTTATGGAGAAACATTGACCGTCTCATTCCAAGCGTGTGTTCTAGTAAATGAAAATCCCTTTGTCATCGTGTCTACAGCATCAACGAGGAAGGGTCATTGACGAGGGCAAGTAGGCCCCTGGATGTGAATCCGCTTGGCAGAAGGGCGCCAGAGGAGGAAATGAGGGGATACAACTTGCCAGTTTTGCAAGCTTCAACACAGAGGGAATGGCCATCAGAAATAAACATAATGAGAGAAAAACGCGATCATGAGAAGAGAGAAGGAAACAAAAGGAATACGTAAAGGTGAAGCAAGCAAACAATAGGTTGTAAGAAAAGCATTAAAGGTGAACTAAAAAGAAACGAGTTTGATAGTACAAGACACGCTTCAATCACGGACTCCGAATCCCACGTAAAGATCGCCATGCAACCAGGGCAGCGGAGGGCGTCACGTCCTCGCCAATGGACGGCGCTTTGACGAGGTCGTGTTTGCATGGCGGGCGCGAGGAGAATATTTGGCCTGAGAAGGTGAGGGCTAGAAGCTTATTTCCGCCTGAGACGTCGGAAGGTTTGCCTTTGGAGGAATGGCTACGACCGGCGAGGCTTGCTAGGTTTATTCGCGCTCGCTGAGAGCTGCTAAGATGTTTATCGAAGTGGTCGCTGAAGGGGCGCGGTGGTCGGTGCTCCGGGGCCTATTCGCGCTTGCTTTGAGGATTTTTTTTTCTTCTGAAAAGGGTTGCTTGCCGCGGCTGTTTACTTCGCGTCCGCCTTTGTTCGAGGACATGAGAGTGGGCGACACTGGAGTGCGTACTTCAGAACATTTGGTGGATGAACTAATAAGATTAAAGATTTTGATTAGTAAAAAAAATTGGCACAGGTCGTTCCTTATCCTGAAAATTGTCAATGGGGCCAGTTTAAAAAATGAGAATAGCTATCTTTTATATGGCGCTTGAGGGTATGTCAAGTATACTTAAAGTATGAATATCTTTGGATTTTTGGTCTAAATGAAGACCTGTACGAAAAAGTAATCATTGTGGAATCGCGCCTGGCCATTTCCCCCAGAGGGCGTAACAGCGATAAAGGCACACACACACACACTGTTATTTTTACTTTTCAGTAATGCTAACAAAAATACAAACGATTGTGAATATAGTCAATGAGAATCGCAAGAGAAGAGATACATATGCCTCCAGGACATATTTTCTAAGCGTGTTTTCAACAGATTTCTTTGATTCTAGTATTTGTTGAATGTTGTCTGTTTATTCCCCATTTCGTATTCCTTTGACCACTATTTTTTTCCTAAGAAAAGGGGCTGGAGCTGTAACTAAGATTTAGACTTCTAAACAGAAACCTGAAAAGATGCGAGCATTCCCTAGCATTCTACACCTGGATCTGAAACTGGACTTTATGTGAATAGCATGTAAATGTAATGATATGTAAATTATCCCGGCTTCTTGTCCCCTCGAGACTAGTTAGGTGTTGGTCGCGTGTGATAAAAGCAAGGTGTGTTTGCAAGTCGACAGTTGAATCCAAAGCAAGAGGCTTCCCTCAACAGTCCTCGAAACTTCACGCGCCAAACTTCGGTCACCCGCGAACAAGCACATTGAAATGCCGATTGCAATAGATTAATTCATTTTGATCTTCATAGTTGACGCTCGGGTCAAGTCCTACGATATCCAGCTGGCTGGTCAGGTTGAACGAAACGTGATCTTGTTTGCAGATTCTAGAAGGAAGAAGGGGAGGAGGGGGGGGGGAGATGGTAGCTTTTGATTAATATCCAAACAATATAAGCTCGTGCTTGGGGCATAAATATACCATAGATGTAGTCAAAGAATTTTAGGGAATTCCAGATTCATGAAATACGTTCTTTCCGGATTCATAAAATGTGCTCATAGTATTCATAAGATATACTCTTTGTATATACAACAAATCTATTTTGCTTGCGCTTTGTAGCATTATATCCAATCAACCAGCTTTCGAATTGACTGCTTGAGCATCAGCTATCCATAATCCGACCCTGTGATACGGGCAAAGTGCACAAGGGGTCAGGGAGGGGAGGGGGGGGGGAAGAGGAGTGTGAGGGGGGCGGCAGGCATCTTGAATTGAGAGATTTGTCGACAAGCACAAGGAAAAAAATGTGAGATGGAAACACGGATTAACTCGCAAAGGCAAATGAACCAGAAAGAGAGGAATGAAGAAATGCGATGCAAAATGACGAGGGTAAAAGAGAACTAAGAGAAGCAATTCAAGGATGAAAAAGCTTTAATTCCCCTTCGCCGAGCCAGCTGAAGAGATGCTGAAACCAAACAAAGGTCGTGATCTAACATCCGGGACCTGGTGCTGACCGCGGATCAGGA